>OX638368.1:77492256-77653021 GCA_951812925.1 Calliopum simillimum | reverse complement strand
GAGGTATCTCATTTTCTTCAGGAACTTACGTTGATGTCAAATTTGAAAGAATTTTTAAAATCCCAACGACAGTTTTTTTTTTAAGTCGGGTAAAGTGATCGTATTTGAAGTATTTACGGATTCGAAACGGATTTACCCGGTTCGAATCTTACCACAGGTGGATTTTGATCCTCTTTTTTCTCTTTTTTTTGTGCTTTTTCCCAGTGTGCCAAACGGACTCTTTTCGGATCCGCAATGGGTTCATATTTTCGTCATTTTTATCCGTTACGGAGTCCGTTACGTATCCGTTACTGATCCGTTTGCGGGAAGGATTCCTAAAAAAAAAAACGGCAGGTGGCACTCGGGGAGTGGCCGATGATATTGGAAGCTAATGCTTATTATAAGCGAGCTGGCGCGCGGACATAAGAGATATCCATATGTGAAATGTATATATCTATATATATGAGCGCCCCTCTTACGTTCGAAAAATAAGTGAGAGAGAGAGAGAGAGAGAGAGAGCATGAGCTGGTGCGCGCAATGTTTATAAACATATATATATGTATACATACATATATACTGTATACTGTACTTTGTATACAGTACGTCTCTATTTTTATATGTGTGACGCATTTTCGTTGCAAACATCCGTTACACTTTTTCGTTGCATGTTTTCGCTGTTCAGACTCTGCCTCTCAAAACGTCCGATAAGGAAGCATTAGCTTCCAAAAACGAATCGTTTTTTCTACTTCTATGGATCCGTTTCGAACCTGTAACGTACATCAAAAACGAATTCAAAACGAATTCGCTTTAAATAATGTTAATGCTGCTTATAAAAAAAAGAAAAAACGGTGAAGCGCTTATTTTTAATTAAAAAAACAAAATAACAAAAAAAAAAAAAATTACTAGGCCGGCCCGGAGGCGATCCCAGGCTCCCGGGGTATTACTCTTTCATACACGAGACGTTAGACAACTAGGCTATTGACCGATATGATATTGACTTATCTGATGTAGACTTATTTGATGTTGAAATTTAAAATTTGTATATTAAACAAATTTCTGTTGTTATTTCATAAGTATTCTGTGTTCTTTCTCTTAACTTCTTTTGATAAAAAATGTTATAAACTCAAATTTGGAATCAAAAACATTTCTTCAAACAGAGTTTGAAAAGTTTACAAAAAATCATACGCAATAACATAAAAAGATAAAAAAAAAAAGCAAATCAAAAATATTTTTTTTATTATCATTAAAATTAATTAAAGCAAATCCGTTCTGAGTTTGTATTTGAAGTATTTACGGATTCGAAACGGATTTGCCCAGGTTCGAATCCTACCACTCAAAACGGTTTTTTTTCTGTAAATATACAGCATTAACATATTTAAAAGCAAATCCGTTTTGAATTCGTTTTTACATACATATGTTTCGGATTCTAAACGGGCACGCAATGCGGAATTACCCGGGTTCGAATTCTACCATAGGCGGATCGATAATTTTTTTCTTTTTATCTATTTTTTATCTAAACAAAGCGTTTTGAATTCGTTTTTGATGTACGTTACGGGTTCGAAATGGATCCGTTACCGCGGATTACTTTTTTTATCCCTTTATGAACTCGTAACGGGTTCGAAACGGATCCTCATCCGTTTTTGTGCACATTGGGTTATTTTATTTTAATTGTTAATAAGCGCATCAAAACGGTTTTTTTCTGTAAATATACAGCATTAACATTTTTAAAAGCAAATCCGTTCTGAATTCGTTTTTACATACGTTTCGGATTCGAAACGGGCCCGCACTGCGGAATTACCCGGGTTCGAATTCTACCATAGGCAGATCGATAATTCAAAATATTTTTTTTTTTTTTTATTTAAACACAGCGTTTTGAATTCGTTTTTGACGTACGTTACGGGTTCGAAATGGATCCGTTACCGCGGATTACGTTTTTTATACCTTTACCGTATTATTTTTCAAAGTTTCATTAGAATCGCTATAGCCGTTCTTGAGAAAAACATAGCACCAGTTTTTATATACACAATTTTAGACAATATAAGAAGAGAAGATATCTCAGAAACCATACAAGATATAGCAATTTCAATGCCAGATTCGGATTTAGAATCGTCAAATACATATAATATGACTATTTTGATTTTTGTTTGTTGCATTTCTTGTAACAATTTTTTTTTTAAGAAAATATAACTTTTTTAAATATTGTTTAAAAAATTATATGATTCCGACCGCGCTCCAAAATGTTTCTGATTTTAAATAAAAAAAAAAACAAAATTTAAAAAAAAAAATCATCAAAATCGGAGCTGTTCTTGAGGGAATCCTCATTTTGCCTGTTTTTTGACTTCATTGACTCCACTTTATGTTATATAAATTTTGTTCCAAGTGTCCCCCTGGTACAGAGTACATAATACATTTCAGAAAATTTTGCACAAAATTTGGTATTTTTTCATGCATAAAATGAACTAATTTTAATTTTTGCTTGATGCCCTAATTTTTCATGAATTAACCGAATCACATTATCCTCCATTTCTTTCGTCACGTACAGTGTTTTCCGTCCATCATTTTTTACTTTAAAGAATAAGCCAACAATTAATTCAAAACCTTTTGCCGCATCAATTTCCATAGAAGCTCTTAAATTCTTTATAACTAAATCTCGTTCTTGCGCTACTTGAATTTGAAAGTCAACATCATTTGCATTCAATATTACACCAACTTACGATGCTGGATTTTATAATTATTGGGTGTATGCATTAATTTCCATCGTTTTTCAAAAGATGACGCGATCAATACATGGTGACTTAAATGTTAAATCAGAAACGTCATATCTGAAGCTTAGGCATCTGTCAACAACTCTGCATTTCATCCGCATCATAAATTTTACTGTGCTTCAAAATGTCCGAGTTCGTGCCGAAAAAGCAACATTTGCGGGAATTTTTACTTCACTACTATATTTCAAAGAAAACAGTTGCCGAAAGTCATCGCATTCTTGTAGAAGTTTATGGGGACTATGCTCCAGCTGAATCAAGCTGTCGTGAGTGGTTTCAACGGTTTAAAAGTGGTGATTTTGATGTCGAAGACAAAGAACGTCCTGGTCAGGACCAGCTAGGCGTGATCCATTATGAGCTGTTGTCAGGTGGCCAAAATATTAATGCTCAACTCTATCGTCAACAATTGATCCAAATGAAGCAGAAAATCCAGGCAGAGCGGCCAACGTATGCGACCAGACACGAGTCAATCATTTTCCACCACGATAACGCTCGGCCACATATTGCTGCCCCAGTCAAAAATTACCTGGAAAACAACGGATGGGAAATCTATACAAATTTTGCCTCACCCGCCTTATAGCCCAGACCTTGCACCATCAGACTACCATTTGTTCCGATCGATGCAGAATGCCCTATCAGGAATACGCTTCACTTAAGTTCAAGATATCGAAAATTGGCTCGATTCGTTTTTGGCCGCCAAGCCGGCGCAGTTTTTCTGGGATGGAATCCATAAATTGCCAGAAAGATGGGAAAAAATAGTGACTTGCGATGGGCAATACTTTGAATAAAATACATTGTACCATTTTCTTTAAACATAGTCTCAAATAAAAAAAAAAAAACGATGGAAATTAATGCATACACCCAATATAATTTTCTAGCTCTAATGCCCATCTAGCTAGGATTGACTTGCTTCTTTGCTAAAGTCATCGTTAAAGAATTGCAATCAGTAACGATTTTGGAAGGATTTCCTTCTAAATACACTCTAAATCGTTTTAATACATATATAATTGCAACAGTCTCTAGCTCAAAACTATGATGTTTAGATTCAGACGCAGAAGTGGTTTTCGAAAAATATGAAATCGGAAAAATCGGAAGTAATTTGCCGTCAACTTGGCGTTGTAATAAAATTGCACCAAAACCAATTGAACTAGCGTCGCAATGCAGCTCTGTTTCTTTAGTTGGACTATAAATAGCAAGGATAGGAAGGAGCCTTTATTAACCTACTTTTTAGTTCTTCGAAAGCTTCAGTACAACGTTCGTTAATATTGAAATCAGTTGTTACCTTCCCCTTAGTCATCGTATCGGAAGCGTCTGTCCGGCATAGCAAGCTCAGTAAATGCATGGGCGTAGTTGTTCGCCCTTTGACACTTCCGATCGTAGGACGGACAATAAAAAAAAAATCTTGTGCCAACGGACACCTTTAGTTATCATATAAAACAGACAAATCACAAAAAAAAAACTATGGCGGTAATCACATGCAAAAATTTTACTTTTGTTCAGGGCCGATGTCATACCCTTTTCGCGTACCCTCCCTACCCTGGTGGCTTATTTTATTTTTTTGGGCCACACCAAACATGGACAAATATGTAAGGCACGTAAACCTTTACAAATTGGTCTTTTATCGCAGCCTCATTACTCTTTTATTATCCCCGTAGTTCCCCCAAAACGAGACTTTAGCCAATCATACTAATTTTTTTTTTAAACCACAAAAATCAAAAAAAAAATAAACCGAAAATAATAGCCACAAAAAAAAAAAATAAAGAATCGTTCAAAACATTTTTACGATTTCATACTCGTTTTCCCTTAAAATCAAAACAAAGCAAATATATCATTTTTCAAAATGAACCACACTGAACTCTTTTTTTTACCAAAAAACAATAAACTATTTTTCTTTGTAGAACACCCTAAATTTTAAGTTTTTTCTTTTAGGCAATTTTTTTATCACGCGCAAACCATCACCCTAAGTTTTCCAGAACTACCAAAATCCGTAAATCTTTAATTAAAAAGAAAGATGACGAAATTCGTTTGACTGAGTAAATTTTACTTTACAATTTTATTAAATATTTTAAATTTTCTTGAAATTAGGATTTATACGTAGATATTTTTCTTTTGTATAGTACTTTGCATTACATTTCATAAAATAAAATCAAAATAAAAAATTAATCTTTATAATCAGCAGTATTAGTCTTTAACAAAGCAAAAACATTAAGAACAAACCATAAAATAACAATATCTCAAAAAAACTAACAAAGAGAAAAAAATATTTAATTCTAATACTTAAATATAATATACATACGAAAGCTAGAAAATTTATTTTTTTCTTTAACGATTTCAAAAACACTAAATTAACCTATACAACCGAAATTTTGTACCATTTATAAGGCCTTCAATAAAAAAAAACTGATATGATTTAATTTTTTGAAATATCCTTATACTTTTCAAACCAAAACACCCTACCTCGAAAGAGCTCTCTAAAGGGATAATGGGGGTCTTCAAAAATTTTAAACTTAATGCTCAAAAACAAATTCCTAAAGGTTGTATAAATTTTACAATAAAAAATTGTACAAAACAAAAATCCTTACAATACTAAAGAAAAATTTATTTTTTTTTTTTCAAATTCTTTTTTTCTAATATAAAAATTTTTATTAATTTTTTTTTTTTTCTTTTTTTAAGTAAGTATCTAAATTTTCCTTATTTTATTGTTTTTTTTTTTTTTTGTCTTTTTATTAAATAAATCCTTTTAAACTATTTTTACTTCCACTGTTTTTAATTTTACTACCAAAATATGCTAAAAAAATAAATCTTTTAAAATAAAGCTGGTGCTCCTTAATTAAGGAAAAACACAGGATCCTCTCAGGACTCGGTCAAGATTTTTGTCTTCCGCTTCTCATGCAGGACTCGTCTTTAGATGCATTTCCTCTTGGATAAATTTAATCTCACAGAAAAATTTTATGTATTGTTTTTTTTTTTTTTTTGCTATTTTACGTCAGAAAATATTTAAAAATTTTTTTCGTTTTTATATGTTTTAAATCGTTTTGTTTTAAATCATTTTTGTTTCAATTTTCTGACAACTTTAGTGTACTATTTGAAACAGGCATAAATTTGTTTCGTTACAATGTCCTTCGCGGATCTTTAGTTTATGTGAACACTATTTCTTTTTATTTTATTAAAAATTTTACTTTTAGTTAATAAAATACTTTTTATTTTTATTTCTTTTGTTCACTTCGATCTCGCGTAAATAAACTTCGCGCACTTGCAATTTCAAAAGTTTTTTTAAAAAAAAAAGTTTTTTATTGATTTATTTTTTTTTTTTTTGAATTTTTAAATGTCCTTTACTTGGACAATTGCAAGGATTAAGTTTCACGACTTTATTTCTTTTTAAGGGAAATGACGAAAACGATTTTAAATTTTAAATGCTCGACGATTTATGCTGCTAAAAACGAACGCATTTCGTCACCTTCCTTTTTATTTCAAATACAGTCGGGATAAGATGTTGGTAGTTCTGAAAATTACGTGATTGCCTATCGGGTAATCGTAACAGTTCCTTAGCTAAAAGAGCCTTGGAATTCAAATTTGTTATACATAGGCTAATGCATTGCAATTTTTCATAAATAGGTTAGTAAAAGCGAATTTCGTTATTTTTGCCAATGCAAAAAAAACTACCCGTATTTGAAATTATTTATTTTTTTTTTTTACATTAGTTAAATGAAGAAATTTTATTTTCTTTTTTAAACCTTTTCATAAATATTTTTTTATGTCCTTGGCATACCAAGGATGTCTTTAGCCCCTTTTACATTATCAGTGTAGCCATCAAACTGGCCATCAATATGTCATATCGAGTTTGTGTTTACATGTTCAATAAACTGCCAATATTTAGTGTTGCTTTGTACGCCAAAGAGGAAACAAAGCAACAGCGGATGCAATTTTTATGACAGAAATTGATATGCTGATGGAAATAACAGAAATAAATTAATAAAAAACTGTGGAAGTATCAAAATTTACACCATTAATTTATTTAAATGGGTCCACAGCAACAATTTATCATTTCCGAACCCACTTTATCACCAAAAATATGGGTTTTGGCCGTTTATTAAAATTTTTTTATTGAAATCTTTTTTTTTAAATTAAAACTAATAACCTTTGATAAAAATAATAACAATCAGGTTTCAGTAAATTGATTTTGTCCCACTCAAAAAATTAAAAGGTTCTCTTGAAGCTCCCATTAAGCTTCAGCGAAAACCAAAATCATTAAACTATCCGTTTTTGATTAAAAACAAATCATATATGCAAGCCATTTTCATTTCCGCACGATGTGTACCTGTTGAAATCATTTCTTAACTGACTAAAAGTGTACTGAAAAATTTTCATTGCGTTTACACTGTCAACCTACCTATCAATAAAGTCATCAATACAGCAGAAAGTCAAAAAATTTTGTTTTTCGGCAATCAGATTGTCAATACAGATGAGTGTTTACATGTTTACATTAACAGTTTCTCATCAATTTGCATACATTCTCAGATTGATGAAAAAAAGGTTTACATTAACAGTTTCTCATCAATCTGCATACATTCTCAGATTGATGAAAAAAAGTGAACTTGGCATCATTGGCATATTGATGGCTAGATTGTTAATGTAAAAAGGCCTTTTGACACCAAATTACAGAAACATTAGGTTCGTTTTCGTGGCAAGTGGGCTTAAAGTGGGCTTAAATGTGCTAACTGTGGTCGAACAAAACGCTGCATTGTGAATAGCACTTTCGAAAATTATGTTCTTCTTTATTAACAGCTGACATTTGTTTATGTTTTGGTTTTTTGTTTTTTGGTTAACTTTGAAAGAAATTAAATAGTTTTCTAAAAATACAGAAAAATGAATAATTTGAACAAAGCCACATTACGTTTTTTCAATATCGCCGCCAGTGCCAAGGCAAATTCGCTGAAAAATGTTTTCGGTAAGTGCAACCTTACAGCATTTGGCACATGTCGAAAAATCCAACAATATTAGGATTTAAATGTTGAAAAGCCAAGCTTAGGGTGCAGCTGCGGTTGTGGTATTAAACATCACATTCACACCAAGGGTGAACGCGAATTGGTTGAGTTTTTAACTGAAGAAATTGTCGCAGAGCGTAAGGCAGAAAAAGCCAAAGCTGTGCCAACTGCTTTGGATGGATTCACTGTTAAATTGCAAGGCGCTGATGTAGAGCCGTTGTTGTCGTCAGTTTCAACGTAAATCATACAGTTGACACTGAGGAAGAACCCGAAATTGATCCAAATGCTGATAAACCCGAATGGGTGAAATGCGTAGCAAGCCACAATTTCCTACAAGGAACACCACAGGAAGGCGAATATAATGACCAAAAAATTGTTGAAAGGTGCATTTTTGAAAGCGAGTGAAATGATAAAGTATACGCTGTTGCTGTTGCCGGAGATGTGCTCGATGGTTGTCTATATGATTTACTTATGAATTTACTTGAAGAGAAGGGTATCAGCAATGAATTTGTTGAAAAATTGTCTGACCACTTTGCAGCAATGTACCACTGGGTCTTGATCAATATGAAGAAGGTCGCTACTTTGGTTTTGGTAATAGTTTATCATCAACGACGAGCACCAAATTGTGGAGAACCTTCTGGTGCATATACCAGAAGCCAGTTATGGCAGTCGTACGCATACGATAATTTTATTAGATGACAAGAATAAATTGTATCTTCGTGAGGAGGCAATGGCTGGAGTCAATCCAGATGATAAGTGGACAACGACAAATATTCAGGCCTGTTCTGTAATCCTCGTGGTTTCAATTACTTTTCACTTAGGAGGTTTTTTGGATGAAAATGGTGAGTCACACTATAAAAAGTATAAGAATCTTTTTTTGTGGAGAATTACAGGTTCTACAAATAATATTCATTAGTATTTATTAAAAAGTAAATATTCGGTAAAGTCGAATTTTTCGACTTTTTGCAGTTTTTTAAGAATGTTTCCTAAACGGTTACTTTTTTGTTGATGCAAGTCAATGTTATTTGTAGAATCTGTAATTTTCCTCAAAAAAGATTTTAATACTTTTTATCGTGTGACTCACCATTTTCATCAAAAAAACCTCCTAAGTGAAAAGTAATTGAAACCACGAGGATTACAGAACAGGCCTGATTGAGAAGCAATACTTTGACGATTTAAATAAACTGTATGTGTTATTCATTCAAAGACGAGTTCAACTTTTGTATGCAAAAATAAATGTATTCAGCAATTTTCTCAGGTCATTTACAGCCAGAAGTTATTTTAATACTTTTAATGTGTTTAACGTTCCAAATAACTATAAACTTTTAAAAAATATGAATTATTTAGTTTACATAGTAATAATGAACTTTATTTTATACAGTAATTAATTTAACACGCCTTGCTTTCAAACTGTTTTTTTTTTACAAGCTTTTTACAATAAAATATCAACTTTAGATTTCAAAAAGAAACCCGCAATCATTTCTTTTTTATAAGATTTTTGTATCTTGTTTTTCACACCTTTGAATGCTCCTTTGCGTGAATTTTTAACAGCGTTTTTAATCGCACGTGAATTTTGGGCACGTGAACTATATATCAAATTAAAAAAGAATTCATTATTAAGATTATGATTTTGAATAGTCTCAACTCATTTTACCGTTTATTTAAGGAATTTCTACTCAATGGTATGTTAGTGTATGGATCTACTTTGCCTTTTTTTTCGTATCACCTTTTGCCTTTTTCGATGAGTAGTAGTAGTGAACCTGAATATGCTGATTTGCCCGATTTAGCTGTACAATCCGATTTCATCGAAACTGCATTACTGGCCCCAACAGGTCGATGTATACCCTTGCCACCAGCACTATAACGCGAGGTAGAAGATTTACCAGAGTGCATGCTAGCAGCATCATTAGCTAGCAGGATGAGATTTTATTTTTATTTAATTTCCATTAGTACTGGTTGCTGCAGATGCCTCATTGTCATCACCATTTTCATCATTAGAGTTGGAAGTTTTCATAAATGAACTGCCATGTACTATGGACACAATTGCATGTTGTGGTGCTTTGCGTATCTATGTATATTAAAAGAATTTAGTAAGTACATAATTGAAAAATTAATCCAAAACTACCTACTTTTGGTTTTAAATGCGTCGTAAATGAGAGTATCGCATCAATATACTGCCAAGTTGAGCTATAACTCCAGGTCGCATAATCTTGTGCACGCAACAACACTGACAGGCAGCCAATGATGTATTTAATGACAGATTGATTTGTTGTCTCCATAAAACGCTGCAACAACGACAACAGCGTTTGTGCAGTCTCTCCGAAACTTTTACGAAGTACTGGTGCTGGCACTGATTTTATACCCATACCCAATAAAGACACACCAGCAATAATATCCTGCTCCTCAGTGCTTGCCTCTATTCGTTGCATTAATAAAATAAAATATTCTGTAGATGATTCTGTACCGCCACATTCTTTTATTATTTCCGTCAGCGCTGTTAATATGGCCAACATTTCCTTATGCAAATCTGAAGAACCTCTAAAGCCGACGGGCAATTTTTTAAAGCTCATGTTGGTACAAGTGCTGTAGTTGGATGCAAATGTTTTGAAAGTCTTAAATGTGCCGTGTTGTGTTTCGGACATATCCTCATCAGCATCATCATCCATATTGAAAGATTTCAAGCTTCCTGCGATGTCATTTACTGTGGCTTCGGCGTTGTACATTTGACGCTGTTCATGTTTTTGCACCGCTTCCAATGTTAGGCCAGTTGCATCTGCATCTCCTGCCACTATAATTTATAAATTAATGCATTTTTTTTTACTGAATAAAGCAATTTTCTTACCCATATTCAAATTTGGTTGAAAGAAACGCGACTTTGCCTTCATCCGATGTTTCATCTGCTCTGGATTTGAAGTTGACGAAAGGCCTCGTCCCTAGCTTTTACATTTGGTATGACGCTTAAGTTTTGAACGAATTTTAGCCATTTTCAATTACACTTCTTAATATTTTTTAATAAAAAAAAAACAATACAAATGTCAACAATACACAAATGTCAACTTACAATCGATAACAAGTGCGAAGTCACAATTACCGATTAAAAAAACCCGATTAATAATCAATAAAAAACGGTGTCAAACGGCAACAATATTTAGCCGCGGAGCTTACCACTTTAATTTAACGTGCATTAGCTTAGCGCTATTTGTTGTTGCTTTCCCATACATTTATCGTAAAGTGCTAAAGAAAATCCAGATAGAATGCCGAAAAAAACGCACCTATTATCTACAAAAAAAAAATATCAGGAACCGAAAGCGTAATGAAACATATCTTTACCCAACCATGGTATCAGGCGCGCAGACGCATATGACTGCAACAAAAAGTTCAGTGTGTTTTCTAATAGCCCAGGAAAATGAGACATTTTCTGCGAAAAAAATCCCAGTGGAAATTTTTCACCGGAATTGTCTTTATTTATGCATGATACACAAACTGTGAAAAGTCCATTGCAAAGTCGTGTGCGCATTAAAAGTTATTCGGGCTCAAAGGTCGCTAAAATATGTTTTTTGCAAATATCTCGCTAATGCTAACTTTTACAGAAAAATGTTGGTCTCCAGTTTTGTAGCACAGGAAATTTCCTACAAAAGTATTTTCGTACGACTTCTAGTTTAGGAGATCACCCAATTTAAAAAGTTGTTTACAGTTATGATATGAAATACTACCTATGAGTTCGTATTAAAATATCTTACTTTTTAAATTGCAATAACTCTTCAATGAGAAGTTGTATAAACAAAATTAAAATGCCGTTTGAAAGATAATTAAATTTTCTATATACCGTACAAAATTTTTTTTCGAACGGCTCATGACCTTAAAAATATTCTTGAATAACCGTTAAGGCTTCGAAATTACTGGTTTTTTAAAGATATCTCCGAATTGGTAAGTACTACGATAAAAAGTAATGGGACAAAATTTGTAGAGAATTACAAGATCTACAATAAATAAGCGATATGTGTACACATAGAAGTAACCGTATAGAAGATATTCAATAGAAACCGGTTTTTTGGCATTTTAAGGGTTTTTTTGGAATATCTTCTAAACGGTTACTTTTATGTGTACACATACCGCTTGTTTTTTGTAGATCTTGTAATTCTCTACAAATTTGGCCCCATTACTTTTTATCGTAGTACTTACCAATTCGCAGATATCCTTAAAAAACCAGTAATTTCGAAGCCTTAACGGTTATTCAAGAATATTTTTAAGGTCATGAGCCGTTCGAAAAAAAAATTTTGTACGGTATATAGAAAATTAAATTATCTTTCAAACGGCATTTTAATTTTGTTTGTACAATTTCTCATTGAAGAGTTATTGCAATTTAAAAAGTAAGATATTTTAATATGAACTCATAGGTAGTATTTCATATCATAACTGTTAACAACTTTTTAAATTGGGTGATCTCCTAAACTAAAAGTCGTACGCAAATACTTTTAACGTACTTTTGTAGGAAATTTCTTGTGCTACAAAATTGGAGACCAACATTTTTCTGTAAAAGTTAGCATTAGCGAGATATTTGCAAAAAACATATTTTAGCGACCTTTGAGCCCGAATAACTTTTTATGCGCACACGACTTTGCAATGGACTTTTCACAGTTTGTGTATCATGCATAAATAAAGACAATTCCGGTGAAAAATTTCCGCTGGGAATTTTTTCGCACAGAAGCTCTTTTTTCGTCTTATTTTCCTGGGCTATAATTGATCTCAAATAAAAACTTCTAACTCTTTTGTTTTGATTCTTTCTAATCCACGAACATGGATCATTGCAATTCGACCGTCTCGTGTGTGTGTTTATTAGTGCAGTAAAAAAAACCTTTTGGTTATGGCCTCGCTCATTGTTTACCTTTTTTTTTTGCAGAATTTTTGTGTTTTGGTTGTTTTTTTTTTTTTTTGTTTTTACACCACACAGTTCTTTTTTTTAACATAGTTTTTTAACTACTAAGCATATAAAAGAAATTTTTGGGCAATAACAACAACAACATGGCATATGCAAAATTTACTGCACAGATGTTACGAAGAATCAATCTACTTTTTTGTTCATTCTTCTTTGTGGCAAATTAGTATCTTTTACTTAAGATACGGTTTAGGGATATGTATGAATTTTTCAAATGCGACAGACACACGCTACACAGTATTCCTTTTTAATAAATCTTGGAGTGGCTTTGCAATTGTAGAAAATGATGGAACAAATCGTCGAAAATATGAAAACAGTCCTATACGTGTACATGATTTGGTTATAGCTGCAATATTGGATTCACTAAGAAAAATTCCTGAAGATGATATAGAATACCCCAAATTTACACTTCGAAATATTCAGTTTCAAATCACGGGTAGTTATCCTTTCTAGAACAGTTCTGAGTAAAGCTTTATGTTCATCAAAACTAGAAGTAGCTATCAAAATATCGTTCATATAAATTATAATTTTCTTAGAATCAGTAAGGTCCCGAAAAATACTATTTATAAAGCGTTGAAAAATCGTGTAGGAGGTTGAATTTTTCAAGAACTTTCAGAGAATCCTTAAGTTTGTTAGTGCAAAGTTTAGATTTATTGAGTAATAAAAGTTTTTCTATAGTATAACTGAGACATATTCTTGTCAATTCTATATTAAAACTGTTCAAAAAATTTCGTCCCAAAATAACTGGTAAAAGCATCATTTCGTCAGAAAGGACAAAAAGTTTAATTTGTTTGACTTGTTTGACTTGGTTTTCGAATTTAATAAAGCATTCGATTTCATTTAAAATTTCAAGTTTTTGTTCTCCAATGCCATAATAAGTAGTTGACTGAGAATTGTCTATTTCACACAAGTTCGAAGGGACAAATGATCTATTGATGCAACTAATTGAACTACCGGTGTCAAAAAGAGAATGAATACGATAAAACTTTGCTCTTTCAACGAAATCATATTCAAAAGCAACACTCACCGAATTAAAAGCCCCAATAACATTAAGAGAGCTCTGATCGTTTTTGATATCCTCTTCGAGAACACTAGCAATTTGATTCCGCAAATGATTAGCAGGTACTGCCTTCAAAATTTTCTTTGCATTGGGACATGAACGGTGATCATGACCCATTTCCCAGCATCGAAAACAAGACCCACGT
The DNA here is from genome assembly GCA_951812925.1 of Calliopum simillimum. Taxonomy (NCBI): domain Eukaryota; kingdom Metazoa; phylum Arthropoda; class Insecta; order Diptera; family Lauxaniidae; genus Calliopum; species Calliopum simillimum. The sequence continues at coordinate 77,639,154 of OX638368.1, read as the reverse complement.
GGTCGCATTGGAAATGGACAGCTTGCGAACAATTGAAGCACGTTGATTTCAATTTATCTGCAATCTTATCATTCGGTTTCATATTTGGCTTCGGCACACTTAGTTCCGAGTTTCGCTTTGTTCCTTTATTCACATATTTTTGTTGAAAACGATTAATTAAGGATTTTAGTTCATCAATTGTTCGACCACCAAACAATAAATTAACATTGGTAACGTTTGGGCAAATTCCTCCTATTATGAAGTCAATGATTTCTATTTCAGTAATATCTGAACATCTGCCAATTGCTTGCATGTTGAGAACGTAACAGTGAAGAGATTCCACTTGTTTATTCCAACGTCGTTCAGCCAAAATTCGGTTAATTTCCTGACGAGTAATAGAAACATCGAATTCTTTTATTAGTTCGTGTTTTAATTCTTCATAGCTTAAAGCTGAAGTTGTCGAAAGAAAAACACGAGCAGTTCCGACTAGAGAACGTCTTAAACTCAAAAGTTTGAATCTATTATCGGCATTAATTGTATCCATTATTTCTTCGAAATCACGAATAAAATGTCTTATTAAGCGTAAATTCTCATCTCCACAAAACTTGGGAATGCTGTGCTCAATTTCACTGAAATCACATTTTCGTTCATTGTGTGTACTTCCATGTTCAATTTCCTTAATTTGTTGCCGCAATTCCAAAATTTCTTTTTTCTTTCGAAGCAAAATGAGTTTCGTTTCCAATGTATCCTCATTGTTGTTAGCAGGAGTAGAAACGGAAGCAGAAACATCTGCATTGACATCGATTGGAGCGAAAATCCAACTCTTCTTCACTATCATCGTGCATAATTTCAGGATCACAATTTCCATTTCCAAAAACGGAAGCATCAACATTTACAGCAGCAGCATTTTACGTAGCTCTTCCAACGGCAGCATCAATAGGATCATCACAGGCAGCATTTTCGGATCCCCTTCCAACGGCATTTTTTCCAGGTACAAACGTTTTAATTGGGCAGTAGTCGCAGTTTGTGGGAATTCCACACTAGCTTCTTGCAATTTATCTATAACTTTTTGTTTTGAGTATCGCTCTATTGTGATGAAAATTTAAAATTATTCTTTATATCGACGGCTTGTATTCAATACACTCTATCTACAAAAACACAATTTTTCAGGAGAGCAAAAAAACTTATTCGCTATTTCTTATAGCGTTAATCAAACGAAGTACTACGATATTAATTAAAAAGAGCCACTAGATCCCTCAAATAAAAAAATTAAAAAAAACCTTGGTTATTCGCCTTATTATAGCAGATAGAGGATATTGCAATTCAAATATAATATAAAATGCGTGTTCAAACAAGCAGATAGAGCCTATTGCACGATAATAAAAACCAATTTTTTTATGAATTATTTATTAATAGATGGTTTTTTAGCAAAAGAAAACTCAAAATAGGTTAGGCACCTGGCGGACTTGAGAATGCAAAATATGAGAACCGAAACCTGAGCTCAGACTGTTATAGGTCCTTATTTTTTATAGCCGTTTATTTTGAACTTTAATCTGCTTATTATGAATCCAAACTTGGTTTATTTTCTATATGTAAGGATCCTGAGTTATCCTTGCTTATAGCTTGCTATATAGCTCTAAGTAGGCCTCAAAACAGTGATTTTTGGACTTCTAAGAAAAGATAACTCAGAATTTTTACATGATAGAAAAAATCCTAGTTTAGATGCGTAATAAGGAAATCCCAGTTAGTGATGAGCAAAATTAGTCTTGCTCTTGATTATTGGTCTTGTTCTCGGTATTAGACGCTGATATCATTGCTAGACCAAGACTTCTGTGGTCTTGGTCTTGCTCAGGATTATCATCAAGACCAAGACTGCTTTTTAGTCTTTCGAATTTATAGTTGATAGGAGTGTCACGCCCGTTTCAAGTATAAAATCATATATCAATTCGAAATTTGGCATCTTTGAGACCAAGACTTAATGACCAAGACACAATATGCAAGAACAAGACCAAGACACAATATGCAAGAACAAGACCAAGACCAAGACTGCTATGATCTTGGTCTTGGTTTGCTCACCACTAATCCCAGTCCACCATAAACTGCTATAAAAAACTAGGGCACAAGACTATGGCAGGCCTGGGCGGGGAGTAGGGAATAAAGACCCTTGCTCCTGGGTACATCTACTTTCTAGTAACTTGGGGTACTTTATATAAAAATCTGAGCTCAGATTTTAGTTTTGCATTCACAAGTCCGTCTGGATACCGCTCTAATAACCAGTTTCTTATGACTCGTATATACAATTAAGGAGTGGCCGTACCAAAGGGCCTAAGTTATGTGCTATAATAATCAGTTATTTGACCGGTATAATTTTTTTAACATAATGCCATCAATTCCACGCCATCGAGTCCATTTTTTAAGAAAACAGAAAACAATTATTATCATTTCTAACAAAATGTCACCCGATTCATATTATGACACAACGACATGGTACCTGGGCCCTTTGCTGCGGACACTCCTCAATTGTATTAATTTTCAAATCAAGTTTAACCGATCACGCCCATTTTTGATCCCAGCCTGGCAATGTTGTTTTCATCTGTACAAAATTTCATGCGTCTAGCCTTATCTGTTTGTTTACAGAAGGGCCAATCACGACTCAGCAGGGCTATCAAGGTAAAACATACAAAACTGAAAAAATCAAATTTTCGCCATTTGGAGCCGATTGACGACCGTTTGTCATGACCTTGTATATAACGGCCACCCAATAAATATAAAAACGTGAAAAATCTTTCATTTTTCATATGCAGATATTGCATTTCACAAAATCGATTACTGTAGATAGTGAATTTCTTTAAATGGAAAAAAGTAGCTCTGGAAGCAAATTTTTCGTTTGGAATTAATATCATAGATGCCATTTGTCTCAATGAAGGTTTTACCATCAAAAACTAATTTTCGTGAAAATTGTAGATAGAGGGTATTAAATATAAGCCGTCGATATATTTTTTATTTTTTTCACCCCACATCTGAAGTTTTAATCTTGATAATTTATTATTGAATGAATATTTTGAAAATACAAATACAGTAATATAAACAAACAATATTGATTCTAAATAATTTCCATGCAATAAAGTAAAGTGCATTTTTGTTAAGTACATAAGAATACACAATATTATAAAAGCTTACATTTCATTTGTTTTTTTATACCCTACACCCAGGGTATATTCACTTTGTCCTTCCGTTTGTAACGCAGAGAAGGAGGCGTGGCAGGTATAGAAAAGTATATATATTCTTGATCAGCGTCACCTCCTGAGTCGATATAGCCATGTCCGTCTGTCTGGCTGGCTGGCTGGCTGGCTGGCTGGCTGGCTGGGTGGCTGGCTGGCTGGCTGTGTGTTGAAATACACTTTTTGGGAAAACTGAGCAAGATAATTCAATGAAATTTGGTACACTGCCTCCGTCGTCAAAGTTAGCTCGGTGGATTGAAAATGAGCAAAATCGGTCAACGGACACGCCTACCGCCCATACAAAAATTATATTCAAAATGCAATTTTAGAAGTATTTTTCACGAAAATGCAACCACAATACATATAAGTACTACGAATTGTAAGAGCAAGCTCTGATAAAAAACTGAGCGAATTCGGACAAGAGGGCGTGGCACCTCCCATATAAGCAAAAGCTTCAAAACGATATACTGAAAGCGTTTTTTGAGATATTCGAACCAACTTTGACTCAGACACTAAGAGTCATAAATGAAAGCTCTCAGCAAAAATTGGTTGAAATCGTACAAGGGGGCGTGGCACCTCCCATATAAGCAAAAATTTCAAAATGATATACTGAAAAAGTTTTTTGAGAAAATCCAGCTAAATTTCACTCTGACACTAAAAACTATGAATGCAAGCTCTGAAAAAAAACTGGGTGTACTCGCACAAGAGGGCGTGGCACCTCCCATATAAGCAAAAGCTTCAAAACGCTTTACTGAAAGCGTTTTTTGAGATATTCGAACCAAATTTGATTCAGACACTAAAAATTATAAATGAAAGCTCTCAGCAAAAATTGGGTGAAATCAGACAAGGGGGCGTGGCACCTCCCATATAAGCAAAAGATTCAAAATGCTATACTGAAAGAGTTTTTTGAGATAATCCAACAAAATTTCACTCTGACACTAAAAACTATAAATGCAAGCTCTGAACAAAAACTGGGTGTACTCGGACAAGAGGGAGTGGCACCTCCCATATAAGCAAAATTTTCAAAATACTGCAGTGTAGGGTATTTATTTTTTGGCCAGGCCAAAATTTACACCCTTACTAGTTTTTTTTTTCTTTTATTTTTTGAATAAAATTGAAAAGTAAAATTATTAAAACGGAGCAAATGATAAATTGAAATTTAAAATTATTTCATAAACAAATATTTTGATATTTGAATCCGTTTTCAAAGTATTCATTCAGCATGCCACTTTTTTCCTTTCGTTTCGAACGGAAAAAGTGTGACTTTTTATGAGATTTTTGTATCTTGCTCTTCACACCTTTCAATGCTCCTTTGCGTGAAGTTTTAACAGCGCTTTTAAATTCATGCGAATTTTGGGCGCGTGACTTATATAGTAAATTAAAAAAGATTTCACTATTAAAATTATGATTTTGAATTGTTTCAATTAATTTTACTGTTTATTTAAGGAATTTCTACTCAATGGTATGTAAGCGTATGGATCTACTTTACCTTTCTATTTCATATCATCCTTTGCCTTTTTCGATGAGTATTCACTACCTGTATATGCTGATTTGCCCGATTTGGCTGTATAACCAGGTTTTCTTGAAACTGCATCACTAGCGCCAACAGGTCGATGTATGCCCTGGCCACCGGCAGTATAACGCGAGGTAGGAGTTGTATCAGAGCGCATGCTAGCAGCATCGTTAGCTTTACGTTTACGATTTGAGGCGTTGAGTTTCACTTCTTCATCTTAAATTGTTGAGAAATTAAACTTTGCATTTGCGTTATTTGTATTTAATATACTAATTACCATTACTAGAATCCTCTTCCATGCCACGTTTGACTACTGGTTTTGTTTCCATACCATCGTCACCATCATTATCATCGCTACTGCTATCTCCACCATCGCCGATTTGTATCCTTATTTTTCGATTTTGCAGTTGCATTTGTGCCGGATAAATCAGGACGATTTGCTGGTAATAAAATATTTGGAAAGTTATCATTTTAACTAAATTTCAAATGAGTATTTTCATACTAACGCACTTAAAACATTGCCAATCGATTTTATACCTGCCAAATCTACAACATCTGGATCCTCGCGTATATAACTGCAACGATCTTTTTTAGATTTCGTTTTAGATCTATCCGCTGCAGCGCCATCATGCCTGCCATCAGAATCAGAGTCATCAAGTACATCATCAATGCTAATGAAAAAATGGAACAAGTCAAGCGTTGCTCCCAAAGCCAAATTTTTGTTTTTTGCCAAAATATGGCTTTGGAAATTAATTACAACAACAACAGCAAAAACAAAAAGTGTCGCTCAGATCTGGTTTCGGAGATATAGCAATCGGAAGATCGGGATATAGCTTTTATGAAAACAAGTATAAGTTCTGAGTAACTTAATGGATATTCAAAATTTTGGTGTCATATGAAAGGTATTGTAACTACCCAGCAAATCCTGTAACCGTTACCAACCTTATTATATAAGAGTTACAAATCTCGTATTATACCAGTTACATTTCTTCTAGCATCGGGAAAAAAATAACCACCTTTTCCCTATCAGTGTGATCGTGCATCCTTGTCTTATCAATACGACTATCTCATCAATAAAAATAATAGAAAACTATAGCTATCTCTTTCATTTTTTCCAATTCCTTTAGTAGACATTCTTTCGATTTATGTAAACAAATAAAAATCAAATTGAAATTTAAAAAAAAATATTTTAATGTCATGAATGAGTTATGAATGAGTTACAATTTTTTAAATGGATGATGGGTTTAGTTTATGAAGCTTCGTCATAATTTTGAGCTGTTTGCCAACAAATTTAGTTACATTTGTATCGTATCAGGATGGCGATCTGGTGCAACCGACGCACTGCCCCCTGCTGGTATTATCGGCACAGATTTCAGCAACATGCGTGGTGCATTACTGCGATCAAGCGCCACTTTTGCACGAAAATCTTCAGCTATTAATTGAATGGCGTCTTCTACGGGCATGTTTCGATGTTCTGCAGGTTGACCAGGAATATCTTCGTTGCGAAAAAGAACATCAACACGTAGCTTCAGACGATCCACAATTGATTCAGCATATTTCCTTCAAATTTTACAAAAATGAGTTTAATTATACAAAGTTACAATACAAACGGAACTTACATGTTTTTCCGATTAACAACAATAATTTCACAGTCATTGTTTGTTAATGTGCTTCAATTGACAATAAATAACAATTCAATTTTGTTCTCTGTCAACTTGATATTTTTTGAGTAAGGGAGCAAAGCATCTTTTCGTTTATATCTTTCCCTTTTTAAATTTCTTTGTGGTAGTGAATTTTGAAAAATGTATCGTAGTATGTGTTAAATGGGTCAGTCCATAATTCAATATGGTTACGTAGGATTTGCTGGGTAGCTACCATATTGGTGTACAAAAGTCTTAAATCCGAGTTTTCGGTTTCGATATATGGCGATTTTAAGATAATTTTGACCAGGTTTTTTTAAAAAAACACTATTTTTTCCAAAAAACGTCTCATCAATCCATAATTTTAGTAACAAAATATGAAAGGCCAATCTATTTTCTTTTATTAACTATGCCATTTGTTTCTGATTTCCTATATTTGTAAGGTTTTTCCAACAAAAAAAAATAGAAGAATTAAAATTTGTATTTTATTTTATAAGATGTCTTCATCTACTACATTATCATCATCATCGTTCTCTGCTTCATAGGAAACGACTTTATGCAATTCTCCCTCATATTTAAAAAAATCCTCCATTGGCTCAACCCCCTCTGCTCTTCACTTTTTAAGGAACATGAATTTTGCAATATATCCTTCGTAAAATCATTTCCTTCTGTTAAATACATGCAAAGCGTTTTTGACATATCGCCACAGATCCTCAATCGTATTTGTGTGGTCATCAGTTACTGGATCTTTAAAAGAAATTGAGTGGTTCACCGTTAGGGGGTTAAGACCTTTTTGTAATCAGTTATATAACCTGACTGAATGATTTGCAAAAATTTCCAAAAAAGAAAGCGCCGCAGGCGCAAATAACAATTTTTCTCTTTTGTAATAAAAAGTAGTAGTAAACCTCACGTTTTTGAATAAACATTTTCATTTTGTTGTGGTTGATAGTGGTGTTGTTGATAGTGATGTTGTTGTTGTTAGTAGTAGTTTTGTTAGTGTTATTGTGTTGTTCTTGTTGTTAGTGGTGTTGTTGTTGTTAGTGTTGTGTTTTTTGTTTTGTGAGTGTTGTTGTTGGTTGTATTGTTGGTGTTGTTGTTGTTATTGTTGTGGATAGTGGTGTCATTGTATTTGTTAGTGATGATGTCGTTGTTGTAATTGTAACGACTCGAACGCCAGGCCAGATATTGTCGTCAAGGTTGCTATTCCTGGCCTCCCAATAGGATGGCCTCTCTGAGGCATTGTTGTTGTTGTTAGTGGTTGTGGTGTTGTTGTTTTTGTCAGTGCTGTTTTTGTTAGTTGTGGTGTTGTTGTAATATTTGCTAAATTTCATGAAAATTTCTTTAGTTTAATTTTTATTTTTCTATAAAAAATGCCCTAATGATGCAAATTCAGCTTTAAATGGAATACCTTATAAAGGAAAATAGATAAGGCTTTCATATTTTGTTACTACAGCTATAGGTTATTAAGGTATTTTTTAACTTATAATAGTTTTTTAAGAAAAAACTGGTCAAAATTTTTTTACAAAATCACCATATCTTGAAAAGCATAATTTGGATTTATAACTTTTTCAGAATAATTTTGTAGCCAGTTAAAATATCTTTCATATAACAATATTTTTGAAATCCATCAAGGGATTCAGAACTTATATCGGTTTTTATAAAAGCTATATCCCGATCTTCCGATGACCATATCTTCAAAACCAAGTCCGAGAGACACTTTTTGATTATACATTTCTTGTAAGAATTATTACTTTAACAAGAAAAGCTTGGTTTAAACCAAATTGGGTTCTGGGAGCAACGCTTGACTTTAGCCGAAAAAATAAATTTTTTTAAAACGAATCATACTTAATCAAAACAAAACCGTGTTTATATACATACGTCACACTCTTCCATTCCAAGCCACTCTTATCCTTTTCTTCGTTTAATTTTTTACTAAAATGAATTGCCGTGAATAGACGTATTTTTTCGTATCGCAAACTAAATCTCAATTTTAATGTCTTAAATACACTTATTAATTATTCTAATGCGGCGGACTGTTGGTGCTGGTCAATCAAAACTACTTGATATATATTGACTTGAATTCAAATTAACATAATCACCAATAATAGTAAATAAACAATATTTTTGCTAAAATTTGCTTTACTGCGTGCAATATTGTGTTTTTTTCCCGCAATTTTTCATTTCTCTCAACGAGTGAATCATGTCTCATGGTGCTGTGACACGAGGTAAAGCATCGGCTACCAAAACTCAACCATCGACATCGGCTTTGGCGCATAGTGGATCACCGGCATACCAAAACAATTCTCACGGTATTCTCAAAGAGAATAAGACTCATGCATCAACATCGTCTTTGGCGCATAATGGCAAGCAAAAACAATACACAGGGTATTCTCACAGAGGAGGCTTTAATTGATCTTCTTGATAAGCAGAGCAAAGAACTAACTGCATTCCAGTGATGTCGTTTCAAAAAAAATCTCGGTACTCATTTTTAGATTTTTTGGGAGTATTTTGGGCTAATGAGGAGTACTATGCTAACATGTTCGTTTTTTAACCGTCTCACAGAATAAAATGATTTTTAATGACGGTATCAACTACAAGTTGTTTATTGTAGAAGTTTTTAACTGACAATATTGCAATATCACAAGCTCAGCACAACCTTGGAATGAAATTTTGAACTTTCATGCCTTGTCAATTGCCATACGTTGCACAGTGCTGCGATAGAAGGCATTTGCATAAAAAATTTTTGTTTGAATTTAAAATTTTTTTTATGCCATTCTACAGCAAATAGTCCAATTAAGACATTCCCTGGAAATTATTGAAAACTAGTGTGATTTGTAAGTATTACAGCTTGTTAAAGTCGAACTTTTTTTCGAAAAAAAAACATTTAAGAAAATTTGCTAATCGCAGAACTTTTTAAAAATAATTGCTGCTCCTAAACTTCAAAAGCAATTGTTATAAAATAAAATGCAGACAAAAGCCTACATATCCATTTATTTTTAATATTTTTTGTATGCAAATTTTTTTGGCCAAATTAAAGTTATTTTAAAAGATATAAAAAAAAAATTTTCAAATATTAAAAACCGGAAAATGCTAATTTTCTTTAGAGCAGGAAAAAAAAGACGGGACTTGCGGGCATTGTTCAAAAACGTACAGATAGTACAGATACTTTTATAAGTCAAAAACACTTTGAACTATTAAAATTTTTTTGTGCGTTGGTTGGAATCGAAACTTGGCAATATTTTCAAAACGACTTCATTCCAGACAACATTAAAATATTTGTGCAGTATGTGCACTTCAAAATTATTTAGCTGAACATACATTAAGACACACTAAATTGTCTGTCGTGTGAACCAGCTCTAAGTAACATTGAAAATTTTAGTTTTGCATTACACAAGGTTTTTGATTGAAAACTTGCAATGAAGTACCAAGTATTGAAAAGGAGTACAAAAATGGTTCAGGGGAGTATAGGAGTACGCTTGCTCAAATAGGAGTAAAATACTCCTATAGGAGTACCAACGACATCACTGCTGCATTCTTTAAAGATGAACTGAGTAAGTTTAGTGCTGATATATATAAAAAAATTGGAGAGCTGGAGCTGAGTTGGACGGCGAAGTTTGAAGCTGTCAATGTAGATATGGCTAATGCTATTGAGCGCGTTAAAAAAACTGAGAAGGAATTAGATGAAACTGCGACTAAACTAACGGAGGTGCAAACAACATTAACAAATGTAATGGATCGCATTGAAATGACTGAAAATTAAACTGCTGAAATTGCTCTTTTAAGAGATGAAGTTCTTGATATACAAAAACAACTTGTTATATTGGAGCATAAAGAAGTTGCTGCGGACGCTGTTCTATTTGGTATTCCTATATGCAATGAAGAGAATCTCTCTGATATTTTTGTTGAATTATGTACCACCTTTGACTGCAGCCAATTCCATTTAAAGAGTATTTTTCGTGTGAAATATAATAATACAAGAACACAGAACCCAAAGGCACCGATCATCTTCAAATTTGAGAACGCATACGACAGAGATTCTTTCCTTCGCTCTGCAGCACTATTCCGTAAATCTAACTAAAGAGAACTCTCACTTACAGATGTTGAATTGGATTCAAGTGACAGCTTCTACCTCAATGAAAGCTTAACCCGACGTACGCGAATAGTTTTGCAATATGCGATTAAACTTAAACGCCAAAGAAAGCTTTTCTCAGCTTATGTAAGGAAAGGCTGTGTATTTGCTAATAAATTTGAAAAAGGAGACACTTATGAGATTGAAAATACTACTCAACTTGATAATTTAGTTGCGATGGGTTTAATGAGAGCAATCATAGTGATTAAAAACTACATTCGGCTTATTTTATGCCTAATTACTTTTATTACTAATCCCATTATTATTATTAATGTTAATATTTTTTTTATTTTTTCTTTTAATATTTTTTCATTTGATATTATTTTAGTCTGTCTCTCTATACCTTTTAAAAATTTTTGTACTATGTTTTACTCTGTATCTTTTTCTTACTCTATAATTATTTACAAAGTGAAATGGTTCTTTAAACTTAATTTTTTGCTGTGTTTGCCTAAAGTTTCTTGTCCTTTGTTTGCCTCTGATGAGTGGTCTTAACAATCATAGCAATAGCAACGACGGAAACACTAAAACTTTATTAAATATTCTATGTGGGCAGCAATCTGGTCTAAAAGTTGTGTACTTCAATGCAAGAAGTCTGAATTTGGAAAAGTTAGACTATCTTAGATTTGTTCTTGAAGATTCTTCGATTGATGTGATCTGTGTGTCCGAAACTTAGTTCTGTAGTGATGTCAGTGATTCTGTGTATAATATAAATAATTTTAAACTATTTCGCAATGACAGGCTTGGGAATAAAGGGGGTGGTGTTGCCATATACTGCCGAAATAGCATAAATGTTAAACTTGTTAGTAAATCCAATGACTCAAATGTTGAATTTTTGAACGTGTGTATTTCGGACTATTCAACTAAAGTTCTTTTGTCTTGTGTTTATAATTCTAACAAAAGTTTTAGCCTAAATTCTTTTTTTTCTACATTGTCTGATGTTGCCATTGACTATAATTTTTTTGTAACCTGCGGTGATTTTAATGTCAATTTATTGTGTAATGATAATTTTTCAAAGTCACTATATGAATACGTTACATCTGTTGGAATGTCTGTTGTGAATGAATCAGTACCCAAACGTTTTTCTTCTAATGCTAGTCCTAGTCTCTTGGACTACTTTATTGTGTCTGATATATCGTCCGTTCTTCTGTTTGATCAACTTTATTTTATTTCTGATCATGATCTCTTGTTTTGCACTTTAAATTTAAACTTAACCCATAGTACATCACCAAATACATTCTCTTACCCCGATTTCAAATCAGTTGATTTTCATGCTCTTTACCTTGATCTTCATCTTCTTACGTGGAATGATGTTTGGTATAGTGCAACCGTAGATGATAAGTTAGACAAACTGACTAATACAATTAACGACTTTTATGGTTAACATGTCCCCATACGCACGGTAGCTATTAAAAATATTTCATGCCCTTGGTATACGCATAATGTTCAAAATGCCATAAAAAAGAAAAACAAGTTGCATAAATGTTGGAAAAGAAATCCAGCAGCTGACAACTGGGAAAGGTTTAAATTGCCATACCTAAATTGGAGCGTCAGGCCTTGCGTTATTTAACGTTACACAAAAGCGTCAAGTGCCATACCGAAATAAAGAGCGTTGCGTTGAAGTCATTTGTTTGTCAAAATCATATTGTTGTTTCTTTTTTTTACTTTTCTGCAGCTAACTTCACTCCATAACGCTTTGTCAAAATTGGAAATTCGAATAGCTCAGCGTTGAGCGTTGGCAATTTCAGTATGCGCCATACAAATTGTATGTGCATGAGAAATTTTTGACAATAAAATAACGCTGACGCTCCAATTTAGGTATGGCAGTAAGGCAGTCAAAAAGTAGTTATTGCTCTGCCAAGCTAAATACTTCACTTCCCCCTAAAAAACTTTGGAGTAACTTAAAAAAGTTCTGTATTGGTGACTCGCGATCTGCTGAGTGTAATGTTTGTGGCGGACACCTGCAGTAGTTGGACAACCTACGCTAAAATTGTTCAGTGTGAACGCAGCCTATTTGACAGATGTAAGATCGGGCGAGATGGACGGTTCACAATAGAGTGATCATAGAACGAGTAGGATTTGAACTTCGCGGGACAGCTAATTGACAGCCATCTTTTTCTTTTGCTTTGGATCAGATGATAAAAGCAAAACGCAAGATACCAACTTAAAGAAAACAAAAAAATAAAAAAAAAAAAAAAAAAACCAAAAAATGAACGAAACATGCTCTCGTCAAGTAGTTGAGTTTTGTCAGTAGCCGCCGCGTGTTTAGTTCAAGGTCGTGTCCGCGTGTAAAATATAATAACTTAAATTTCATGAAGGAAATTTTAAAGTGAATAACTTTGTGCTAAAACTAAAAAACGGAAAATTTTATTAAAAAAGAAAGCATAAGAAAATAACAGCAGCGGCTCATTTCTGTAATTTTTATCCATCGGAATTCTCGATTTAACGTCAATTGTCGTGCTCAAGATAAAATATTAATTTTTAGAGAAATTTCTATTTCACTAAAATCGAGAATTTCCATATCAAAGTTGCAAAAACGAGCTACTGATTTTCCCACTAATTTAATGGAAATCGATTTTCTTATTTCGAAAACTTATATCGCCGCATTTGGTTAAGCAGCGAGTTACGGAAAAAAAAAGAATATAGACATAAAAAAAAATACGAACTGCGGTGCGCAAGAATCACGAATTGACATAAAAATAAAAAGGACGAAATCAAAGAAAATTATATTAAAGTAAATCGTGCGGATACGAAAAAAAAAAAAAAAAAATTATGAAAAGTTACTCTAAAAAAAACTCTTCAATATAAAAATCGAAATAAATTTCACGCTAAAAACGCAAATATAAAGAAAAACATAAAGAAAGAAAAAAGGATACTAACTAAATTACAGAAAAACAAATGAGCTAGAAGAAAAATGAACAAAAAAAAAAATGAAAATATAAAAGTACTATGCTCAAAAGTGTCCCATATATTTTGCCCTGAAAAAAAAAGAAAAGAAATAAAAATATAAAAAAAAACCTAAAAATAGAGAAATAAAGAAAAACCTAAAAAGAGAGAAAAAAAAAAAAAGGAAAAACGTTAAAACTAAAAAGGCAACATAAAAATTAAGTGCTCAGAAACACAAAAACCCCAAATTCAACGTAGCAACAAAACACCAATTCGACACAGCTACAAAGCTCCAACGAAAATAAAATCCAACGTAGCAACAAAACACCAACGACGACGAAGATACACACCAGCGAAGACTAATTTCAACAGAGCTACAAGTCACCAATAACGACAAAAATCTGAGCTACAACACACCAACTACGACAACACAGCTACCAAGCACCAACGCAGCTACAAATCATCAATGAAGACCAAAAGTCATAGAGCTACATAACACCAGCGACGACAAAAACAGTTGTACTACAAAACACCAACTACGAAACAGCGACAAAACTTAGAACATCAAAACACCAGTGAGGACAACAAACTAACAGCTACAAATCACCAACGACGAAAAATAATTCCCAACGACGACTAAAATCACACAGCTATAACAACTACAAAGTTTCAACATTCACCAACTATGCAACAAAGATCATCAACAGCAGTAACAACACGCAAGTAAAACCTAAAAGAAAAAATATATAAGAAAAACAAAATATATGATTAATTAAAAAGGAAAAAAAAAAAAAATAATAATAAGTATATAAATTTGAATTTTTGGAAAAAAAAGAGAAGGAAATGATAAAGATAAGAAAAAAAGGAAATTTCCTAGATTAGGGAGGTTCAAAAAGAAAATTTAATATTTAGTATTTTTTTGATTTAAAAGCGATAAGCTTCAGATTCAATTAGAAATCAAATGTTTGAAAACTTATAATATAATCGTATGACGTAAGAGAAGCAAAATAAATCAAAAAAAAAAACATTAGGTAGGCTCAAAAATAATAGATATTTAAATTAATGATTTTTTTTGTTTTTTGATATGTATTAAAGAAGGCAATGAATAGTTATTTAAAGGGTTTCTTTTTCTTTTAAAATTTTCAATAGAAATACAAAATACTACAGTTAGTAACTTGGCGCCCAGTTCTTAGGTAGTAGGTTTAAAATAAAATTAAATAGACCGAGATTTTTGAGAATGGAAATGCAGTAAAGAAAGAAAAACCTAAACTATAAATTTAATTTTAATATGCATACTTGATTATTTAAAATAAAATTCAAATGGCTTATGTGTGTATTATATATGATCTTTATTGACGTTTTCTGTTTCTTATATATGTAATGTCTATTTTTTCGCCTGTCCTATAAATAACTAATGGAATAAAAAAAAATATGTAACCACAAAAGAAAGTTCCTATGAGAAAATAAATTAAACAAAAAAAATAAATATTATTAGAATTAAATAGTGAATTTAACAACATAATTATAATATTTTATATTTCTTATATATAGATATATTATAATTATTACATGTTTTTTGCTAAAAAGAAAAAAAATTTGAATTGTTAAAGTAAAATCTAAAAAAAAAAAAAAAGAAATTAAAAGATTAAAAATGTCATTTGTAAATTAAAAGTTAAAGAAAAGTGAAATAATAATTTGTTATTATAAATACCTTAAGTGCTATATACCTACCTTACATACTTACCTTATATACTTACCTATGTCTTACCAGTAACCTTACCTACCTTACTCCTTACATTACCTCATGCTTACCTATGAATATACTTAGGGTAGAAGGGGGAGGTTTCGACACGTGGGAGGCTTCATCAGTGCCAAATTTTGCAATTTCTATCCGCACTTACTCCCGCGTGTAAGCCAAAAAGTCTTACTCCTCATGGTACGCAGCTATCATAAAAATTTCTCTGCGCAATTCGGCTAGGGTGCGTAGTTAGTCGTGATTTTGTATTTTTATAGCAAATTGATGTAATATTTGCTTGTAGCTTTTTGTGTGATACTCGGTTAGTAAACCATAAAATCTCCGTTTTTTTTTAGCAGGTACTTAAATATATTATTACTGTTAATATTACATTTAAGGTTTGCAAAATAAATAAAAGTTAACAGCGAAATTTTGGAAATTTGGAAACAAGTGGATAAGGGAGGATTCGTCAAGTGGAAATGGGAGGATTCGACAACTGAAATTTATACATATGATTCAATTTTTTTCCATGAATCTGATTTTTAACAAGATATGGAGTTCGGTTCTAATGCCGATGTACAAATGGACATAGAATCAGCCTGAATCATGTCTCAAACTAGTTCAAGACTCTGACCTTCCTGGTCCGAATGATTTGCTGGATATGGCCCCGATTAAAGACGATATTAATGATTTTCGTTCTCCCATTGTATCACCGGAAGCAATTCGTCTTTTACCATCTACTTTCAAAAGGTTGAAGGTTTCAAAAAATCAAGGGAATCAAGAATTTATGTGACTGACGAAGCCTCCCCAAAAGTGGGAGGTTTCGTCATTTATTTTAACTTTAGTTTATTGGCCACATTTCCGAAAATAGCAAACACAGCGATTTTTTTGTAATTTATAAAAGAAGCACACATATTCATGCAAAGCCTATGTGTATTCAAAATAACATGCACAACTGCATTTGGAAGATATAAGGACTTTTTTGTTAGGGTGTCGAAACCTCCCCCTTCTCCTATACCCTTATTTAGTTATGTGTGATTGTAAGTGTATCAATAAGCATATTGATTTACTTAGTTTTCAATTAATTTCTTAATAAAATTTGTAATGTTTTCTTTAAACTTTAAATATTGAGTCGTCTGCTTAATTGAAATGGATTGCTAGATATTTTTA
Organism: Calliopum simillimum; assembly: GCA_951812925.1. Taxonomy (NCBI): domain Eukaryota; kingdom Metazoa; phylum Arthropoda; class Insecta; order Diptera; family Lauxaniidae; genus Calliopum; species Calliopum simillimum. The sequence continues at coordinate 77,622,884 of OX638368.1, read as the reverse complement.
TAATGGTTTAAGGTGAGTTGCAGTCGACCGGTTTAGAATATTAGGGGCATCCATGGATTTATTTCAATGGCGATATGGATGCCATCGGTGGACTGTTAAGTCAAGGGTGGGCCGCCAGGAAAGCAATAACATCAGGCTTTCCAATGAATTCGTTTTGAAATTTAAAGCTCGCAGAAATACCACTCACTATAAATCTATGTCAGTGTCTAGTGTTTCTTTTGCACTTGCTTCATTCATCCTTTTTCTACAAACTGTTTTTTTTCCATTCTTTTTCTCATTTGTTAGTTTTGGTTATTTCTGGCACGCAATAAATTTTAAATGTAGTGGAATTAGACGAAAAAGATCCCCGCAATTTCCGGCGAGCTCAAGTCGAGCAAAACTCTAGCCAGCGTGCCACGTCTAAGCATACCTGCCATTACATTTTGGCGCCCAACGTGGGGCATTTAAAAAAAAAAAAAAAATGTCTCTTTTTTTATTCCCCACTGTTTTTTTTTCTTTCTATTCCTTATCTTTAAGATGATTCATATCTCGAAGGCTGGATTGTCGTATGTCCCGGAAAGACGATGTCTATGCCTGCGTTGCGACGGCAATCCATGCTAGAAAGATCTGATTCACCTGAAAGATAATTCCATCCTTTATCCACTTCCTTCTATCTCTCTCTCCGTCTTTCACTCGCGTCAGACTTTGAGGCCGAGGTCATCGTATGTCCCGGAAAGCCACCGGCTATGCCTGCGTTGCGACGGTGACCAAAGCTGGAAAAGCCTGATCCGACTTAAAGAAAAACCGAATGAAGTTTACTTCCCCTTTTTTCACCTTTTTCTACTTTTTCAAAATCTTGTAAAGACACTTTGATTCTTAGGATTTGTACGTCATGTAAGTTGCTGACAATGCAATTACATTTGCGACCACCAAAAGAACCGAGGTTGTCCAATTTGATTTTATTGTGTCTTTCGTCATTTCTTTCTTTCCTTCTTGTGGTATGGTATTTCCACTAGAAAGCAAGCGGAATGAGGATTTAATAAATAACTTTTTATTTTTAAAATGGTTTGGTTTGTACAATTCCTTTTTTTTTACAAATGATTGCTCCTTTTCCTTCCTAACTAAGGTTAGAAAGCTTAAGATACGAAATCAAACAATAACAAAGCTTCAACGAATTCACAAGTTTCTTTATTAAATGGTTTGTTAATACTGCAACTAAATCCTAAACCTAATTGTATAGTTAATAAATATATTGTTTTGTCAAGCTAAGCGTGATACAGTGAGTAAGTAACGAATTTTGTCTCTTATTAATTATTTTCCTTGTACTAATTATATATAAATAGTAGTAGATCATATTTAGTAATATTTTTTTTACGTAGTTAGTTATTTGCGTTTAGTATTCTACTTATCCAAATTCATATAATTTGTTTTATCCCATCATTGAAAAAATCTACTTATTGGGGTGATTCCTAGTGATTCACATAAATATTTATCATCGATTCGCAAAGCTGCTCATAGATTAGAAAAGTTTAATATTAAATATCCAGACTTCGACAATTTTATTTGAGTTCCAAAAAAAAAAATAAATAAATCAATTGGCATAAGAAGGTTATGATTCTGAGACCGAGAAATAAAAATACTTCAGTTAATCCTAGACCCACTCGCGGTAGAGGAAGATCGTTATCTACAACAAATATTAAAACAGTATCAAGGAGAGTAGGCCCTGTAATAAATATGGCTTCAACTTCATCTGATAATTCGAATAGAACTGTGGAGGAAGTGATTACGCCGCCAAATGAACCGATAACTACAGCTGATCCAAATTTTCCCAGCAGTAGTGGCCTAACGACGAGAGCAAATATGAACTCTGACACTAATACTGTTAATGCAACTATTTCTACTCCGCCTTATAGCAGTATAACCGCCGAAGGGGTTAGAAATGAGTTTGCCCAGCTCCGCAACGATTTGCCACCATTAAGCTTCCCACAAATTATAACGACAAACACTGTAGTTAATGAACAAGGACTAACTTTACGTGATTATGTATCTGCTAGTTCAGGTATGGTACAGGCACATGTCATGCGAGAAGTCGAGGAATGTATCCGCCGACTCGTACCACGTATAGTTGTCGAAAGCATACAAGCTGAAAGAGAACGACATTTAGGTAATATGTCTTCACCATCATTAAACTCTTATCGTGAGCGCACACGGGTTTCCCAAGCCAATGCAAATAGTGGTAACAGTGACCCAGTGCAACCTAATATTCAATCCCAACCACAACATAATTCCGATCCACCTCAGAGTCGCAACTATCAGAATCGTGGTAATGACTCAAATCAAGAGCCATACACCCAGTATTTGTATCACCAGCCTAACTTGCCGAATAGTCATTTTGTCCAACAGCAGAATCCGACGAACTTTTATGCTCATTATAGCCATTTGCCCCAGTCCAGATATTTGGAGTTAAGCAAATGGGGCTTAAAGTTTGATGGGACATTAAAATCCAATACAGTCGAGGATTTCGTTTTCAGAGTAGAAGTTCTAAGACAAGATTTTGGTTGTCCTTGGGACGAGTTGACCAAAAATTTTCATCAGTTGTTATTGGGTGAGGCTTCAGAATGGTTTTGGGCATATAGGCGATCAAACTCTATCATTCAATGGGAGGCATTAAAAGCGACTATGATTAAAAAATTTAGAAGATTTGAAAGCGATTACGAGATCCAAAGAAAAATCATGGAACGACGGCAGGCCCCTAATGAGTCGGCAGAGGATTTTGCTAAGGCTATAACGGTTTTAAAAAATCAGATGCGGGAGCCCATACCTGAATTTGAACTGGTGAAGATAGTTAAAGACAACCTTAAATCGGGCTTGTCCCAACTTTTATTCCCAATTCAAATTAATTCAATGGACAGGTTCGTAGAAGAATGTAAACGCGCAGAACGAAACCTAGCTAAAACTCAAAGAGAACGTGACCATTACAGAAATTTTCAGCCTAGAAGGGTAAATGAATTAGAAATAGAAGAGCAACAAATGGACTATTACCAGATAGAAGCGATAGATAATAATAAGCCAAAACCACAGCTAATTTGTTGGAACTGTCGCACTGTTGGTCATAGTTTCTTCGAATGTACTTCAACTCAGAGGAATATTTTTTGCTATCGCTGTGGAGCTGAAAATGTGATAACTCCCAACTGTAGTAGATGTCAGGGAAACGGACAGAAGAACACGAAGCAAGCTGGTGTTTCGTGGCAAGGTCAGCAGAGCCAGCAAAAGTAGAGATCCCATTTAATAATATTAAAGTTAAGAATAAGCCATTTATTATTTTAGAAAATAATTGTAGAAAAACTAAGCTAGAGCAAGACATAAGAAAGTTAAGGGAGATAGTACCCTATCATATTAGGTTAGCAAAGTATGAGAAAAAACGAGAGCAGATCTTTGGACAAAACAATTTTGTAGTTAGTAAGAAAATTTTAGATACAAGAAAAAGATATGTCGATAGAAAAGTCGAACGAAAAGAGATAGCTTCTGCAAGTATACCTAATGACTTAGATGTCAGACCTTACATGGACGTGGTTATTAACGATTTTGAGATGAAAGGTCTTATGGATAGTGGAGCAAGCGTCAGTTGTTTGGGGAAAGACTGCCTAGAAATAGCTAATAAATTGAAGTTACAGATTTTAAATTATAAATCCATCATTAAAACTGCTGACGGTAAAGGACAGCCGATAATAGGCAAAGTTCAAACACGAATCACTTGTCAGAAAAAAACTGAAGACATTACGTTATACCTAGTTCCAACACTTTCACAAAGCCTTTACTTAGGTATTGATTTTTGGAATAAGTTCCACATCATTCCATTCATGGTAAATAGCTTTGAAGTCGAGACTTCAGAAATTCAGACAGAAAACCTGAAAATGCACGTTCTGACCAATCCACAAAAGCAGCAGCTGGAACTTGCTAAAAGTGAATTTAGGTGTCATACAAAATACGGTTTAGGGAAAACCCATTTGGAAGAACATAAAATAGACACGGGGGATGCCACACCAAAAAAAATGCGGTATTACCCTATTTCACCAGCAGTCCAAAAGCTCGTGTACAATGAACTAGATAGGATGCTCAGCCTTAACGTTATAGAGCCAGCAGAACAAGCTAGCTGGAACAATAGAACGACACTGGTAATGAAACCCGGTAAAAATAGACTTTGCTTAGATGCAAGGGAGCTGAATAAGGTGACAGTCAAAGACGCATATCCGTTACCAAATATAGATGGTCTCCTAAGTAGGCTCGGTGACACGGTCTTTATTTCAGCGGTAGATCTAAAAGATGCATTTTGGCAAATCCCACTAGAAAAAGCTAGCAGGCCAAAAACAGCATTCACGGTGCAGGGAAGGCCACACTACCAATTTACGGTAATGCCCTTTGGTCTATGTAACGCTGCTCAAAGATTATGTAGGCTCATGGATAAAATCATACCATCTGAGCTTAAAGATCGTGTCCTGGTCTACTTGGACGACCTCTTGATTGTCTCCCCTGATTTTGATTCCCATTGCGAAATTTTAAAGATAGTTGGCCAAAAATTGACTGCTGCAGGCCTTACCATTAATTTGCAAAAGTCAAAGTTCTGTTTTACCGAGTTAAAGTACCTAGGTTATCTGGTAGGCGAAGGCAAGCTAAAAACAGACCCAAGTAAGATTGAGGCCATAGTTCGAATGACCGCACCTAAAAACGTCAAACAGGTTAGGCAATTTCTCGGCACCGCTGGTTGGTATCGAAGGTTCATTTCGAACTATGCCTCACTTACGGCCCCCATAACCGATACGTTGAAAAAAGCAACGAAGTTTCAATTCGGCTTTGAAGCTCAAGCAGCTTTTGACAAGATAAAACAAGCTCTAGTATCAAGCCCTGTCTTAGTAAGTCCCAATTTCGAAAAACATTTTTTCGTTCAATGTGACGCGTCTGACGTTGGCATTGGTGCAGTTCTTTTCAGGAGGACGCAGCCGGAGAGGAACATCCGATTGAATATTTCTCTCAAAAATTAAACTCGGCTCAGAAAAATTATTCGGTCACTGAGAAAGAATGCCTCGCTGTAGTTGCTGCCATTGCCAAGTTCAGGCCGTACATTGAACTAATGCCATTCACTGTGATCACAGATCACTCTAGTTTGCAATGGCTAATGAAGCAAAGAGATTTAAATGGTAGACTTGCTAGGTGGAGTTTGAAGCTCCAAGGGTTTGATTTTGCTATTCAACATAGGAAAGGTTCAAAGAATGTAGTTCCAGACATGTTATCTCGCTTTGATATGGAGGAGTTAGACCTTGATAGCCACACATCAATTTTAGATATGAATTCTGAGGCATTTAGAAGTGATAGGTATAAAAGTTTAATTCAGACAGTAGAAGAAAACAGTGATAGGCTTCCAGACATCAAAGTTCTTGATGGCTATGTCTATAAGCGGACGAACTTCTACGATGGTGAGCCCATTAATGAAGACCACTCATGGAAATTGTGGATCCCGCATGAACTGACTGAAAACATAGTGAAATTTTCTCATAACTCGAACACGGCTATACATGGAGGAATAGGGAAAACTTTAGGCAGAATTCGCGAGTACTTCAATTGGCCAGGGATGTGCACTGAAGTACGCGATTATGTGAGAAAATGCGAAATTTGCAAAGAGTGCAAACCTGCAAATAAGGTACTTCGTCCTACTATGGGAGCTGAAGTTTGTACTGACAGGGCATTTCAAAAACTTTATGTAGATTTTCTTGGTCCCTATACTCGCTCTAAAAGCGGTAACGCATTCATCTTTATTGTCTTGGATCACCAAACGAAATTCGTGTTGTTGAAAGCTCTTCCAAAAGCCTCAGCAAAAGCAATCATTAAATTTATGACAGTAGAGGTGTTTCACAAGTTCGGGGTACCAGAAACTATTCATTCGGATAACGGCCCGCAGTTTGTAGGGAAAGATTTTAAAGAATTTATGGAGACTTTTGGAGTAAGACACTTAAAATCAGCGTTTCATGCTCCACAAGCAAACGCAAGCGAAAGAGTTAACCAGTCAATCCTAGCCGCGATAAGAAGCTACTTAGATAAAGATCAGTCTGAGTGGGACCGGAATTTGTCAAACATTGAATGTGCACTGAGGTCATCTGTTCACGCATCAATAGGCGTTACCCCATATTTTGCTCTGTTTGGTAATAATATGATAACTCACGCAAGTGCATATCAAATTGCCAGAAAACTGAACATACTAGAAGATGCAGAAACGAACATAATCACGAAATCTCAGAAATTGGAACTTATCAGGAACGTTATGAAAAAGCAACTTCATAAAGCATATGAGAAAAATGTAAGATCTTACAACCAGCGAAGCAGAGAGATAAATTTTCAACCAGGACAAGAAGTCTTTCGAAAGAATTTTATTCAAAGTAATTTTGCAAAGGGGATAAATTCAAAGCTTTGTCGTCCCTGGTTGAAATGTCGCATAGTTAGTCGCATAGGAAAGAATTTGTACGAAGTAGAAACCATGCAAGGTAAACGCGTAGGAGTCGTACATGGTCAACACTTGAAGCAATAAAATACCCTACACACAGACTTATATGTCAATAAAAATAAACTTCAAGGAAGTAGATTCTCCAACTTAGCGAACTTGTTGTCCCTTGAAACAAGCTTGCTATATACATATTCATACATATGATAAAAACAAAAAAAAAAAAAAAAAAAAAAATGATTTTTTTACTATTTTTGAATTTAAAAATTGCACCTCGCATTGATTTCGCAAAAGGCAAACAGATGCGGTGCGTGCGATGCGTTGAAATATACGCAGTTGACAATGAATGACCAAAAGTTAATCACATAGTTCAAAAAATATTGCGTTGCGAGCTTCGTTAATACGATAACTTCAGATTTCACTTATAAAATATTTGAGCTGTCATAGACGGACAATTCACACATAAGGCACAACATAATAACAGTCTCGTTGTTTCAAGATACAATCCCTATATCAATTTATAAAAAGAAACTTCATAAAACTTAAACCTTCATTCGAATATTTTACATATTTAGCACTAGTGTAAAAGAAACGGTTGCAGACGTGCAGACGCACTGGAACCGTGAAAACCTTTCACGAATATGATAATGTAAAGATGGAGTGTCACTATAAGTACTATAAGTGTCAATGAATGAGAGATCTGAAAAAGCCATTAAAAAAATAGCCATAGCTCAAAAATGTTTAATTACAATACAAAAACAAGCATTTATTATTTGATTACCGAAATAACAATCGATGATTATTTTGGACCCAGTTCACGTAACCACCTGATTCAAAAGGGGAAGCCGGACAGAGTTAGTTTCTAGTACCAAACTTCAAAATCAAAACAAATACATTTGAACGAAACAATTGGGAACGGTTCTGAAAAAAATTGCAACGCTGAGGCGAAATAAAGTAATACGAATAGGGTGTCCCTAAATATATTATTAAATTGCATTAGCTTTCCTTAAAATCTATCTTCTACTTGTAAAATGTTGTAGATCACTAGTCTGTTTAAAGTAATGATGTGTGTCCGGTGTTAAATTCCCATCCTTTCCTCCCTTCTTTGCATCCGGTTCGAAAAGTTGGCTTTGTGGCGGACACCTGCAGTAGTTGGACAACCTACGCTAAAATTGTTCAGTGTGAACGCAGCCTATTTGACAGATGTAAGATCGGGCGAGATGGACGGTTCACAATAGAGTGATCATAGAACGAGTAGGATTTGAACTTCGCGGGACAGCTAATTGACAGCCATCTTTTTCTTTTGCTTTGGATCAGATGATAAAAGCAAAACGCAAGATACCAACTTAAAGAAAACAAAAAAATAAAAAAAAAAAAAACCAAAAAATGAACGAAACATGCTCTCGTCAAGTAGTTGAGTTTTGTCAGTAGCCGCCGCGTGTTTAGTTCAAGGTCGTGTCCGCGTGTAAAATATAATAACTTAAATTTCATGAAGGAAATTTTAAAGTGAATAACTTTGTGCTAAAACTAAAAAACGGAAAATTTTATTAAAAAAGAAAGCATAAGAAAATAATAGCAGCGGCTCATTTCTGTAATTTTTATCCATCGGAATTCTCGATTTAACGTCAATTGTCGTGCTCAAGATAAAATATTAATTTTTAGAGAAATTTCTATTTCACTAAAATCGAGAATTTCCATATCAAAATTGCAAAAACGAGCTACTGATTTTCCCACTAATTTAATGGAAATCGATTTTCTTATTTCGAAAACTTATATCGCCGCATTTGGTTAAGCAGCGAGTTACGGAAAAAAAAAGAATATAGACATAAAAAAAAATACGAACTGCGGTGCGCAAGAATCACGAATTGACATAAAAATAAAAAGGACGAAATCAAAGAAAATTATATTAAAGTAAATCGTGCGGATACGAAAAAAAAAAAAAAAAAATTATGAAAAGTTACTCTAAAAAAAACTCTTCAATATAAAAATCGAAATAAATTTCACGCTAAAAACGCAAATATAAAGAAAAACATAAAGAAAGAAAAAAGGATACTAACTAAATTACAGAAAAACAAATGAGCTAGAAGAAAAATGAACAAAAAAAAAATGAAAATATAAAAAAAAAGTACTATGCTCAAAAGTGTCCCATATATTTTGCCCTGAAAAAAAAAGAAAAGAAATAAAAATATAAAAAAAAACCTAAAAATAGAGAAATAAAGAAAAACCTAAAAAGAGAGAAAAAAAAAAAAAGGAAAAACGTTAAAACTAAAAAGGCAACATAAAAATTAAGTGCTCAGAAACACAAAAACCCCAAATTCAACGTAGCAACAAAACACCAATTCGACACAGCTACAAAGCTCCAACGAAAATAAAATCCAACGTAGCAACAAAACACCAACGACGACGAAGATACACACCAGCGAAGACTAATTTCAACAGAGCTACAAGTCACCAATAACGACAAAAATCTGAGCTACAACACACCAACTACGACAACACAGCTACCAAGCACCAACGCAGCTACAAATCATCAATGAAGACCAAAAGTCATAGAGCTACATAACACCAGCGACGACAAAAACAGTTGTACTACAAAACACCAACTACGAAACAGCGACAAAACTTAGAACATCAAAACACCAGTGAGGACAACAAACTAACAGCTACAAATCACCAACGACGAAAAATAATTCCCAACGACGACTAAAATCACACAGCTATAACAACTACAAAGTTTCAACATTCACCAACTATGCAACAAAGATCATCAACAGCAGTAACAACACGCAAGTAAAACCTAAAAGAAAAAATATATAAGAAAAACAAAATATATGATTAATTAAAAAGGAAAAAAAAAAAAAATAATAATAAGTATATAAATTTGAATTTTTGGAAAAAAAAGAGAAGGAAATGATAAAGATAAGAAAAAAAGGAAATTTCCTAGATTAGGGAGGTTCAAAAAGAAAATTTAATATTTAGTATTTTTTTGATTTAAAAGCGATAAGCTTCAGATTCAATTAGAAATCAAATGTTTGAAAACTTATAATATAATCGTATGACGTAAGAGAAGCAAAATAAATCAAAAAAAAAAAACATTAGGTAGGCTCAAAAATAATAGATATTTAAATTAATGATTTTTTTTGTTTTTTGATATGTATTAAAGAAGGCAATGAATAGTTATTTAAAGGGTTTCTTTTTCTTTTAAAATTTTCAATAGAAATACAAAATACTACAGTTAGTAGTGCTGCGACATCGACCGGAAAACATCGATTTTTTGAACATCGATGTTTTCTGAATTAAACATCGATGTCTAGAAAACATCGCCAAAAAAAGATCGATTTTTGGCAACATCGATTACTTTTTAATAAGTTGAAAACTCTGACAAAACGAATCAAATTTCTCTCAAATTTAATTTAGAACATGGAACAGTAAAATTAAATACATATATAAATGGAAAATACTGCATATTTTTGTATTAATTTAAATATATATTTCACTTTAATTTTAAATTATATTGTAGAAGCCATAACTTTTTGAATATCCTTACAAATATGTAGCTAAAAAAAGTCATTATTTTAAAGAAACTTTAAGTATATGTGACCTGGTCTATGAAATGGGGGGCTTACGTGCGAAAATAAGTTTTCGAGAAAACAGCTGGTAAACAACTTTCAAAGGTCAATTCTATGCGAATCGGCAAAATATTCTAAAATTTTTTTTTTTGACACCTAAGCACCCTTTTCATATACCAGGTCACTTATATACTTTTTATAATTTTTTTCTTATTGAAAACTTTTCAATTTTTTTACTTGCATGTGTTTAACAATATTTTAAAAATTTTCAATTGATAATTTTATGGCTAAAAAGCCTTTATTTTTGTCTCTGATATCCTTTTTGAATTTTGCAATACACAGTTGATTTGAAATATTAAAGTTTTGGGGAATCGCGCATTTAAGAAATCTAAAATCGTATCAGTTTCTAGTTGTGCTGAGATAATATAAAATTAACTTTTGCATTTAATGCAACACAAGTAATATAGTACATAAATATGTTACTTGCACATAATTCCTACTTTATGAAATACAACCATCTTCAGATAATGAAAATACTGATTTATTGACGTCCTTTGCAGTATAATTTTAAATAGATAAGTTCCTTCTTAGTATACATAAGGGCGTTTCACGAAAACAACTTTTTTGATTTTTTTCAAACCTTAAAGCGGATTTGGGTGTATTATGGGATAAAAATAACCCATGAATTTTTTCAGATTTTTTATTGGTCATTTAGAGGTCGCGATATCAACTTTTTAAAAAAATGTTTCCAAACTGTAAAAAAAAATTGTTTAATACCTTTCTTATTGTTTTTAAATAACTCTGACTATCTAAATCACTCACTTTTGAGTCGCTTGGATCCGTAGAATACGAAAAAAGTCATGAAGATGAAAAAACTAGCAACGCCCTACTGGATAGAGCCGTGTATTCAATATAATATCACTGATTTTTCGAAATTTTTGTCAATTAATTGCCTAATTTTGGTAAAAAAACGTTTTTATTAATAGTGAAAAAGAAACGTCAAAACATATTTAAGAACATATGAAAAGGTAAGTAAATTAAATGAGTCATATTCTAAAACAGACAGGGTAATTTGCCTGGCACAGTGATGTGTTAAGCTTAAAATTACGATAACTCATGAACGGTGAGTCACACGTTTAAAGTAAAAATATTTGTTTATAGGGAATTACTTGCACTACAATCTACATATGACTTTTTTCAGATGACTTATAGTTTAGCAGATATTTTTATAACAAACCAGAAATTTCCAAAAAAACCGTTTTTCAAAAAATATCCAAAACGGTTAGTCCTAGAAAAAAACATTTTCTCGCATTTTATGGAACTGTTTTTTCTTCCGACTTACCGTTCATGAGATATCGCGTCTTGAAATCATTCAAAATTGAACATTGTACTATGCGCAGTACTATGTTCAGTTTTGAATGATTTTCAAGTCGCGATATCTCATGAAGGGTAAGTCTGAAGAAAAAAATCTTCGAAGAGATCCTTATAGAGAATTGAACGTTCTACAAAATGCATGAACAATTCTTATAGCGTAAAAGTTCTTGTAGCAGTTGCAAATCATTCAGTGGTGCTTCAATTGCACTTTGGCAAGTATACCACTTTTTTAAGTATGTAACAACAATAAAAGAATTGAATTGTTGCAGTGCCTTCAGCTCACTTTTGTCTAGCTCAAATTGTCCACTGCGCATAGTACAATGTTCAATTTTGAATGATTTCAAGACGCGATATCTCATTAACGGTAAGTCGGACGAAAAAACAGTTCGGAGAGATCCTTATAGGGAATTGAACGTTCTACAAAATGCGACAAAATGTTTTTTTCTAGGACTAACCGTTTTGGATATTTTTTGAAAAAACGGTTTTTTTCGAAATTTCTGGTTTGTTATAAAAATATCTGCTAAACTATAAGTCATCTGAAAAAAGTCATATGTAGATTGTAGTGCAAGTAATTCCCTATAAACAATTATTTTTACTTTAAACGTGTGACTCACCATTCATGAGTACAGATATAAGTAATGCTGATTTATTAACATAGTTTTCAATATTGTAGGGTTAATACTAAAACTGAACATCGACATTTTTGATATTTTGATTTAAGCACACATGAAAGAAAAATTTTGAAATGTACTTCATGAAAAAAAAGCAGTAAATTTCAGAATCCAATACAATAAAACAGTTTTTTCTCAAAACTTGAAATATGAACATGTCTTGTTTCAGTACTAACACTACGATATCATCTTAAACATATAGTAACAATTTGTGAACAATGAGATTTCAATTATTTTTTATTTCGAAAGCTTTTTGATGAAAACAGTAAATCCTATGATATAAACTATAAAGAACTTTTTTGTTGAAAATTTATGCTCTATAAACAGACTTGGGATTTTGCAAATTTCAGTGCAAGTGGAAAAATTTTCCATTTTAAAACTTGCCATTATCAGAAAATGCATTTAGTGATAGTGGACAGTTTTTCATTATTACTAAATTTAGTTATCAATTTACAATAAAAATTCAACTAAATTTATTGATAGTGAAATTTCTTTCACTATCAAAAAATTGATTTGCTCGTAATGAAAAATTTACCATTATCACTAAATCTATTAAAAGTAATAATTTCCATTTAAGTTTCATTGAATTCAATGAAACAAATTTTCCCTTTTAATAGATTAAATTTTTCATTACCAGCAAATTAATTTTTTGATGGTGAAAAAAATTTCACTATCAATAGCTCCGTTCCAGAAGTTTTTTAGTTAAATTTTGAGTTAAATCTTTAGTTAAATAATTTTGGAGAGTAACAGCAAAATTGCTCTCAGCAAGAGATTTAACTACAAAATTTACGGGAACAAGATTTAGTCAAAAACTTGGCTAAAGTTTTTACTGTCACAAATTAAAAACATAAATAAACAAATAAATAAATGAAATAATTTTGTGTTTATAAATATGTATTTTGAATCCCATAGCAAAATTAGAAGAAAAAAATTTTATGATAAAACCATTTTATTTTCATGTTCACTGCACTCCAAACAAAAATATTCTACACATAAGAACATAGAAAAAACGCCTGTCTCTTGACCAACTCCCAGAAACGTCGTCCCATGTTGACACATTCCTTTCCGCTGCATCAACTTCTTCTATGGACGCAAGTAGTTGGTATGTCCGCACTTCTTGCGGCATTTGGAAGTTCTTGAATGCAAACGGGAGTAGCATTTACGGCAGACCATTTTGTTGCATTAGTTTCTTGTGCTAAAAAACCACGCAGACGAAGCACCAAGTGCAAAGTCAATTTCTTTGAATGTTGTAATCGGAAAGAGTGCGTCCATCTTCCAATTGTTTACCAGCGAAAATTAAACGTAATTGATCTGAGGATATCTTGAATTTTCGCCTTGATATTTTCAATTATATCGGAAGGCTCCACCTTCAAGGAGATGGTCTTGCTGGTGAAGGTATTAACCAAAATGTATTTTGGATAGATGCCTCTTAAATTGCGTTTCTTTTGTTTGCTTTCTTGTTTCTTTTTTTATTTATTTATTTTTTGACGTATAATTTATTTGTTTAATTTTGTTGTTTTACCCGCACATACCGCGTACTGTAAAATTTTTGTCAATTGTGACTTTATTAAAACTTAACTAAAGAAATTCTTTAGGTAAAATTTGGTTATTTTTGTTTGGAGGGGAAATGATCAGCCATGTTTTTTTTCGCTCTCATTTGACTAAATTTTGTATACGGGAACAAGATTTAGTCAACTTAAGGTAACAAAAGTTAACTTTTGTTTCGTTCTGGAACGGAGCTAATGTATGCATATTTTGATAGCGTAAAATTTTTCATTACCAGTAAAAGAATTTTTTGATAATGGAAAAATTTACACTAGCAATGAATTTATTTGAGGAGCATAGAAAATATTCTTATACTTTTAAGTAATAAGTAATGGAAATCACACCGAGTCCGAAACAGTCCTGGTTATTGCAAGTTCCAAAACTTATTGTTAACAGTTTGCAGGAAGAGCACAAATAGCCAAATTATTTGGGCTTCCTTTGGGTTTGGTAAAAATATTCCAAACGTTACTTCTATGCGCCATTTTGTAAAAGTTAAGACAAATTAATTTAATTGTTGTTTACTTATGGTTTTATATTGTGTCTGCTGCACTTTTTCTTTTTAAGTTTTTTTAAATTAAATTAAACACGTATTTTTTTTTACGGCCAACAGCAAAAGAATTTCAACAGAAACGACGCCTACAATGTTATGACAAAATTAGTTGTGGGGCTGTTTACACACACTCAACATTCTTAGTAAGTAGTACATGTTCCAATTTTGAATGCGAATTGTCTAAGCAAAATTTGTGCAAACAAAATTTGTGAAAACAAAGTTTGTGCAAACGAAAATTGAGAAAACAGAATTTGTGAAAACATCGAATAAAAACATCGAGGCAAAAAATCGATTTTGCAAAAAAATCGAACTTAAAACATCGATGTTAAAAACAGTCGATGTTCTTGCAAAACATCGATGTTTCATCAACATCGATGTCGATGTCGCAGCACTAACAGTTAGTAACTTGGCGCCCAGTTCTTAGGTAGTAGGTTTAAAATAAAATTAAATAGACCGAGATTTTTGAGAATGGAAATGCAGTAAAGAAAGAAAAACCTAAACTATAAATTTAATTTTAATATGCATACTTGATTATTTAAAATAAAATTCAAATGGCTTATGTGTGTATTATATATGATCTTTATTGACGTTTTCTGTTTCTTATATATGTAATGTCTATTTTTTCGCCTGTCCTATAAATAACTAATGGAATAAAAAAAAATATGTAACCACAAAAGAAAGTTCCTATGAGAAAATAAATTAAACAAAAAAAATAAATATTATTAGAATTAAATAGTGAATTTAACAACATAATTATAATATTTTATATTTCTTATATATAGATATATTATAATTATTACATGTTTTTTGCTAAAAAGAAAAAAAATTTGAATTGTTAAAGTAAAATCTAAAAAAAAAAAAAAGAAATTAAAAGATTAAAAATGTCATTTGTAAATTAAAAGTTAAAGAAAAGTGAAATAATAATTTGTTATTATAAATACCTTAAGTGCTATATACCTACCTTACATACTTACCTTATATACTTACCTATGTCTTACCAGCAACCTTACCTACCTTACTCCTTACATTACCTCATGCTTACCTATGAATATACTTACCCTTATTTAGTTATGTGTGATTGTAAGTGTATCAATAAGCATATTGATTTACTTAGTTTTCAATTAATTTCTTAATAAAATTTGTAATGTTTTCTTTAAACTTTAAATATTGAGTCGTCTGCTTAATTGAAATGGATTGTTAGATATTTTTATAATGGTTTAAGGTGAGTTGCAGTCGACCGGTTTAGAATATTAGGGGCATCCATGGATTTATTTCAATGGCGATATGGATGCCATCGGTGGAATGTTAAGTCAAGGGTGGGCCGCCAGGAAAGCAATAACATCAGGCTTTCCAATGAATTCGTTTTGAAATTTAAAGCTCGCAGAAATACCACTCACTATAAATCTATGTCAGTGTCTAGTGTTTCTTTTGCACTTGCTTCATTCATCCTTTTTCTACAAACTGTTTTTTTTTCCATTCTTTTTCTCATTTGTTAGTTTTGGTTATTTCTGGCACGCAATAAATTTTAAATGTAGTGGAATTAGACGAAAAAGATCCCCGCAATTTCCGGCGAGCTCAAGCCGAGCAAAACTCTAGCCAGCGTGCCACGTCTAAGCATACCTGCCATTACATGTTGATCCAAATTATGTAAATGATTTCTTTCTCTCCAGTTCAACGCAGACTACAACAGGTAATATTTCCTTCTCGGGTACTGCTGTTCAACCGACTTTTCAATTTACTTGTGTTAGCGAAAATGATGTATGTAAATGCGTTTCTAAAATTAAGTCGAACGCCATAGGTGAGGACTGCATTTCGCTTAAATTTGTATAACTTATCCTGCCCCATGTCCTTAGTCCTTTAACGCATATCATTAATCACGTGTTTACTACATCTTCCTTCCCTAATTCTTGGAAAATTGCTGTTGTTGTGCCCGTTGCTAAGAAATCCACTGCAACTATTGCTAAAGACTTTAGACCCATTAGTCTACTATCATCTTTGTCAAAAGTATGTGAAGCTCTTATGGCTGATCAAATAATAAATTATTTTGCACTTAAAAACTTTATGTCGCCTATGCAATCTGGTTTTCGTGCTGGGTACAGTTGTGCTACTGCTGCTTTGAAGGTGGTCGATGACATTAGGTGTGATTTTGACAAAGGGTTAGTAACTATTTTGGGTCTTCTTGATTTCTCCAAAGCCTTTGACACGGGTAACCACTTTCTTCTGTGACAGAAATTGCAGTACCTGTACGGATTTTGTAAAAACGCTACGAAACTCATGGTTAATTACCTGTCTAATCGTTCACAGAGAGTAAAATTGAAAAATGCTTTTTCTCAGTACAAATCAGTTATTAGTGGAGTTCCACAAGGATCCATACTTGGTCCTCTAATATTTTCAATATTTATAAATGATATATTTTCTGTATGTCAATACGCGACCATGCATGCTTATGCTGATGACGTGCAGATTTATCTGTCTAGTCGAATTGGTTTAATAGAAGACTTGAGCTGGAAATTGAACAATGATCTTGATAATATTTACAAATGGGCTGAAAGTAATTGCTTGCAGCTTAATGCCTCTAAATCATAGAGTAGACTAGAGGCGAAAGCGTTTTAATTGAACCTGGCAACACTTTCGGCCACACAAACACTATGAAAAAATCGTTTATTAGTATTGAACTCACGCATTAATTGTCCCTGACGTATCTCTAATTTTTGGTGAAATTCGTCACAGCTACCATAAAAACGTGGCCGGATGTTGTGGATTTCGTCAAACATCCCAAAAAATCTTAAGATTTTAAAAATATTTTTTCACATTTAACGATTGCAAAATCTGGCATCTCATTCTTTGGCAGTAATGTCAAAAATAGCTGATTGCATTGAACTTAATTTCACCTTTGCAATTTGATCTAAATGTAAACATATTTAATATAAATTCTGGTTTTGGTCTCAAAATCAAGTTAATTATTATGTAACTCAAGCCGTGTCGTGTGAATCTAGGATTTTCAACCAAGTTAGATTGAATGATCAAATTGTGAACTTTGTTACTGAGCTTGGTGATTCTTTTCAATGTTTTTTTATGGGATGAGGAAACCAGCGCCGGTTTACTGGTGTCCAAGGAAATATATACTCATCAAATACGATGCTGCTGCCAATGTAGATTTGATTGAAAATGGATTCCACCCGAACAAATCAGTTGCTGTTAAGACTAAATGGCGACATCTGCCTCTTATCGTCCAAACATTCAGATATGCAAAGCAAAATTGAAGACCTTGTCTTGGAATCACAAAAAGCCGGCCTAAAAATCAACGTATCCAAGACTAAAAGCATGAAGCTAAACGCAAGCAATGACATCACGTTTAAAGCTGGCAGTGATGACATCGGAAACGTCGATAGCTTCACGTATTTAGGCAGCATTATCTCCATGGATGGTGGAGCAAAAGAGGATATCAACTCAAGAATAGCAAAAGCAAAAGGCGCGTTTGCTCAACTGAACAAAATATGGTCTTCATCCGTTATATCCACCAAAACGAGAGTGCGCATTTTTGATTCGAATGTGAAATCGGTTTTGTTATATGGGTGCGAAACATGGCTTGTTACTGAACAACTAACAAACAAGCTGCAAGTATTCGTCAACAAATGCTTAAGGCGTATACTAAAGGTTTGGTGGCCTCGCACTATATCAAATGCCGAGCTACATCAAAAATGCAAACAGAAGGCTATAGCAAACGAGATCAAGCTGCGCAAATAGGGATGGATTGGTCACACTCTCCGGAAACCACACAGCGAAGTTTGTCGCCAGGCCCTTGAGTGGAATCCACAAGGCAGTAGAGGACGTGGTAGACCCAAAACCAACTGGAAAAGGTCGTTGGAAAAGGAGATCCAAGAATCGGGAAAATCGTGGCAAGAGATCAAAGTCATCGCAAGGGATCGTAACAAATGGAGAGATTTCATATTGGCCCTATGCTCCTCCTAGGAGTTAAAGGAGAATACATACATACATACAAGACTAAATGGTAGCTTGGGAACGTATATGGGTTGTCGCGGCACTTGATTTAACTCTCCAACAAATTGAGGTAAGTTTTAATAAGCGAAAATAGTTCCTAAGTTAACAACAAAAACTATTATTTTCAGCATTTTAATAAAACCAATAATAAATTGGTGAAAATAAGGCCTGCACCAACACCCTAAAGAAATAATCAACAGTTTGAAGTTAAACAAGTCGCCAGTCGCATCACCAGCAACATCAGAATATAGCTCTAGTGTTTCTGCCGATTGAGAAAAAAGAAATGAGAAACGACGTCTGAACCATATAACATGGGTGGAAAAAGTGCAACAAAAGTAAGTATAAATTGATAACAAGTTACACCGTGAGCTGAAATATACTCCGATCAAAGTTATTAAATAAAGTGGCAGTTAAATAAACCAATGCAATGAAATACAATAAGATAAATGAATAGGAATACTTCGATTTCCGTGGCCCCTCGATTTGATGGCGTTTTTTATAAATCTACCCAAAATAAGTCAAAATATGAAACACAATTTTTCGATGTCTTGTTTCGTTTTCGAGATTTCGAGACTTAAATAACAGGAGAATGCTTAAGAAATTTTAAGAAAAGTTACTTTTATCAACATAAGGCCTTTTAAAGACAAACAAAAAATGAACAACTAGCTTGTACTCTAAAAACTTTTAAGCCTTGATGTCGAATCTAAATGTTCTTGAAATTTCTTCAGTATTCTCGTATTCTTTAAGCCTCGTTATTTCGAAAACGAAGCTAGATAATTGTATTTAATTTTGTCGACTTATTTTTGGTCGTTATATTTGAAAACATCGTCACATCGAGAGTCCATGGAAATCGAAGTCGAGTCAAATTAATTAAATTTTTCTCATTCTGAGTGCCTTTTTACCTTAACACATTTAAAAAATCCAAAATCGAAATTCTTGGCCACGGAATTTTTCTAAAAACTTCAAACTTATCACTATTCCTCACAAAACTAAAAACATACATCTCTTTTTTTCTAGAAAACTAAATACTGGGTAGCCGCTCAAACATCTCGTGCTCGTAAAAAGGCATGCAATGAAAAAATGGATCATGAAATCCAGGATCTGAATGAAAAAACCGAGATATATCAAAACAATGTGAAAGCCTACAAGCAATAAATCAATCGCTTATGGCGAAAAATAAAAAAACTAGGTATGAATGTTGAATTATTTCGTGAGCAGTTAATAGAACTTCAAAAACAATATGAGCAAAACTTGAAACAATTTCCACAGGCAATCACAACAATACCAACAGTTGCCACTTGTGCTGGCCATACTTGACGGATCCGCAGTATCCAACTATACTGATGACCCTCTGCAGCAGGGATCAACAAAAAATATATACTCCCAGTCGGCACAAGCGCAGCAACAGTTGCCAACAGTAAACCAGAAGAAAACTATTTCACTGGCAGCGCTGTGGAGGATTGTAGCAATTTGCCTACTTTACAAGACATGCTCGACCTCATCAACGACGATGGCGAATTCGATGCCAATAAACTTTGTATGAGAGGGTTGACACGAATTCTAAACTCTAAACAGTTTGTTCCGAAAAACTCTGACTTCAAAAAAAATCGGAACATTTGCTTTGTTGGTTTAATGCGTGTAGTTTAATGTTGAAAAGATATTGGTATCGATAAGCAAACAGTCTATGTTTGAATGATTAATACAAATGTATGTCTACTACTTTGTGTTACGCATTTAACGAAAAGGCTGAACATATTTATTTGATATTAGCTAGTTTGTACAGAGGAAAATTTCAATATTATTTTGTAATGTATTTTTGGAAAGATAAAAAACAAAGCTTGATAAAAATAAAATGTTTTTGAGTAAAACTGATTTGAAAAATTAGTTTTAAATTAAATGGATAATGAGTTATGGCAAATGGTTCGTTTAGTATACATGTAAAGAAAACCTACGACACTTGTGTCGTCGTATTTCTTAAATTAAATTTTAAATTGTATAAACATAGATTTCATAGTCTTTGAAAATATAAGTATTGAATTGAAAATTATTTAAAGAAAAACTACATCTGAAATAACAGCTTTAAATGTTGTTTCTTTTGTTTATAGGTAATTTTAATTAATATTAATGTAATGCAAAATAATAATAAATCTTTTGTTTATAGAGAAACACAATTAAGTTTTATTTCAACAAGAAGAAAATAATATTATAAAACAACATTTTTGCTAATATTTTACGAAAAAACAAAATGGAAAAACTAAGATTTGAGTTTACTGTGAAGGCATCGCCGGACGATCCTAAGACAAACATACTAGCCATAACTTCAATTGAAACGGAAAAAAATGAGGTCTTTGATATTCCAGGAGAATACCAACACTGCGGACTCCATGGAAAAATAAAAGAAACGGAAGCTTTTAAGAAAGTAAAAACAACACTAACAAGAAGAGGTGGTACAAGGAAGGTGTGGATTACACTAGATGAAGAAGCCTTAGAAATTTATAAAGATAAGGATGGTAATTATAGATTTAAAGATTATTTATTAGAAGAAAGGGAACAGATTGCGAAAAAAGAGCAGGTTGCGTCACCAATAAGTGGCATTTCGGCAGAAACACTACAACAAATCTTGGATAAATTTACTGAAACACAACAAAAGCCTACAGTCATCAATCTTAAGCAAATATCAGAAAAACTCATCGTAGAAAAATTTACGGGAAAAAATGAAAACGTATTACAGTGGATGGAGATTTTTGAAAATGAATGCACACGCCTATGTGTAGAGCAGACACTAATAAAATCGAAATATTAAGGCTATTTTTAGACAAGTCATGTACAGATTGGTATAGTTCAATGCTGATCAAATGTACGATGAATTCCAAATGGGAATTATGGAAAAAAAACTTTTGCGAAACTTATGCAAATAGAGGGTGAACTCCAGTAAGGCACGCTATTGAATATAAATATATAAATGGTTCCTTGCTAGACTACGCAATTAAAAAATAAAGACTTTTGCTCGAAATGAACAAGTCATTAGACACATCAATTCTAATCGACTTGATCGCTGTTGGATTACCAAACTATATATTAGATAGAATTGATAGAAATAAACAAAAAAATACTGAAGACCTTTTTAATGACTTAAGGGGCTTAGAACACTTAACTAAAACTAAATCTTTTGTTAAAAAAAATATCAGTAAAATAATTCCTGAAAATAAGATTGGAATAACTGAAGGAAGAAAACCATGTGAGATATGTGAAAAAAAAGGAAAAGGAACTCGCTATCACCCTGGATCAGCTTGCTGGTTTAAAGACAGAAATAATATCGAACAAAGTAGAGATTATGTACATACAGCTAATCATTCAGAGCTAGAAGTCGAATTAAATGACAATGATTCAAAAAACTGGTCATTCCACCATTAATTAAAATAAAGGTATTGTTAAATGACACATTAGAAGTTTCAGGAATCTACGACTCTGGAGCAAATGTGTCATTAATAAATTCAAAATTATTGAAAATAAAGAATGAAAAAATTCATAAACCTAATATGGTAAGCTTGAGAACAATTAATGGTGAGAGAATGACAAGTGGAATGGTAGAACTTAAAATAAAAATTTATAATATCCAAAAGTATATGAATGTCTTCATTGTAGACAATAAAGATTTTAAATATGACTTTCTGATTGGTTTAGACTGCATTGAAAAGTTCAAATTAAACCAGGATGAAAATTTAACAATCACACAGAATGGTCTTCTTAAAAATAAAAAAGATGTCAACATTCCTGAGTTTCCAGGTGGCACACAAATAAGAGAAAAAATTTTGTACCCCAAAAAAAATAATAAACAGATCAACTTTAATGAACATTTGAATACAGATGAATTTTAAATGTCAATAAATAACTTAAATTTTGATCAACAATCAACAATTGATAACGTAGTTGACAAATACAAATCAGTCTTTGCAAAAGACAAATTCGATATCGGCACTGTGAGAGATTATGAAGCACATATTGATTTAATGGTAGACAAATATTGTTGTAAACGCCCATACAGGTGCACAATCGAGGATAAGAAAGAAATAGAAGAGCAAATAAAAAATCTATTAGAGAAAAACTTAATCGAGGAATCATATAGTCCTTTTGCTGCTCCAGTTACTTTAGCATATAAAAGAGAAGAAAACAAGAGATCAAGATTATGCATAGACTTCTGGGACTTAAATAAAATTATAGTTCCACAATCACAGCCTTTCCCGCTGATTGAGGATTTAATGATAAGAACTAGAAATTGTACAGTTTTTTCAACCTTGGATATAAATTCAGCATTCTGGTCAATTCCTTTAAAAATACAAGATAAACACAAAACAGCATTTGTTACTCAGGAGGGACATTATCAATGGACATGTCTACCCTTTGGTCTAAAAACCTCTCCAGCGATTTTTCAAAGAATTTTGAGTAACATCATAAGAAAATATAAACTTTCAGACTTTGCAGTAAACTACATAGATGATATCCTGATTTTTTCAAAAAATTTTGAAGAGCATATATTGCATTTATCACATCTATTGGAAGCGATTCTAGCTGCAGGTTTTAGACAAAAATTTTCAAAATGCATTTTTGCATCAAACTCAGTGAAATATTTGGGTCATATAATTGAAAATAACTCAATTAAACCACTTAAAGATAACCTAATTTCTATAAGAAAATTCCCGACTCCGGAAAAACAAAAGAATGTTCGGCAGTTCTTAGGAAAAATAAACTATTATAATAAATATATACCAAAAAGTGCAATCATTCTTGATCCTCTACACAATCTATTAAGGAAAAATCAAAAATTTTTCTGGACTGAGGAATGTGAAAAATCGTTTAATACAATAAAATCATTGCTTTGTTCACAACCAATTTTAAGAATTTTTGACCCGGATTTACCAATTCATGTATATACAGATGCAAGCATACAAGGATTGGGTGCAGTGTTAAAACAGCAAGGACGAAATGAAGATGAAAGACCAGTAGCGTACTTTTCAAAAAAATTAAATGAAACTCAAAAAAGGAAAAAACCAATTTATTTAGAGTGCTTAGCAATAAGAGAAGCGGTAAAATTTTGGCAACACTGGCTTATTGGGAAAAAATTCAAAGTGTACACTGATCATAAGCCTTTAACAAACTTGAATATAAAGTCTAGAACTGATGAGGAACTCGGAGACTTAACATATTATTTGTCTCAGTATGATATTGAAATAATTTACAACCCAGGAAAAAGTAACCAAGAAGCCGATTGCCTAAGTAGAAATCCAGTTCTAGATCCAGATGAAAATTCAGAAGAAACTTTAAAAATAGTAAATTTAATAACTTTGGAAGACATAAAAAACGATCAAAAAATTAATAAAATAGTGCAAGAAAAAAAAGATAAGTTTAAACTCAGAAATGATATTTATTATAAAACAAGTAAAAAAGGAGATAAGATTTTTTTATCAGAAAATTTAAGCAAAAGGCTTATAAAAAGAGTACACGATACTTATTGTCACATTGGAAGGACACAGTTGCAGAACAAAATCACACCATTTTACACAGCAAAAAATATGATTAATGACATCAAATCGATTTGCGATCAGTGTGACATATGTATAAAAAATAAATCAAGAAGAAAATCCAAAATTGGTTATTTATCACATTTGGGTCCAGCGACGTACCCATTTGAAATTGTATCTATAGATACAATAGGAGGTTTTGGAAGCTCTCGTTCGACAAAGAAATACTTACATTTGCTTGTTGATCACTTCACAAGGTATGCTTATATTGCAACATCGAAAACTCAAACATCGGACGATTTCATAAAGCTAACAAGAAATATAACACAAGGACAAGACGTAAAGATAGTATTAGTGGACCAATATCCTGGAATAAATTCAAAAGAATTTAAAGAATTTCTTAATCAAAGAGACATTAAATTAGTTTTTACTGCGGTTGATACACCTTTTTCAAATGGCCTTAACGAAAGGCTAAATCAAACATTAGTCAATAAAATAAGGTGCAAAATAAATGAGGAAAAAGGAAAAAGAGCATGGACAACCATAGCGCAAACATGTACTGAGATGTATAACAAAACTGAACACACAGTTACAAAATTCTGTCCAAAATATTTACTAGAAGGCGAAAATATGGATATTTTACCACATGAATTAAAAAAACAGCACACCATAAAAGATTTAGAAAGAGATAGAAAATTAGCATTGGAAAATACAAAAAAATCTCATGATTATAATAAAAAACAATTCGATAAAAACAGAAAGGAGTATGAGTTACATGTAGGAGATCTTGTTTACGTGGAGAATGGAAACCGACTAAATAGAAAAAAACTGGAGGAACTAAGAATTGGACCATATGAAATACTGAAGAAGATTTCAAATTCAATTTAAGAAGTTAACACCGGACACAAGAAATCAGAGTCAAACTTCTTTCATATAACAAAATTAACCCCAATATTGTATCCACAGCGGTAAACAGTCACGACTGTTATTCCTCACAAGATTCTTCCCTTAAGGGGGAAGATGTAAAGAAAACCTACGACACTTGTGTCGTCGTATTTCTTAAATTAAATTTTAAATTGTATAAACATAGATTTCATAGTCTTTGAAAATATAAGTATTGAATTGAAAATTATTTAAAGAAAAACTACATCTGAAATAACAGCTTTAAATGTTATTTCTTTTGTTTATAGGTAATTTTAATTAATATTAATGTAATGCAAAATAATAATAAATCTTTTGTTTATAGAGAAACACAATTAAGTTTTATTTGAACAAGAAGAAAATAATATTATATACATATATCTAATCTCTTGAGCAGTTGGGCAGTACAAAGTACACTTTGCAGGTAAATTGTGCGCTGCTGGCTTGAAATGCAGGTTCAGTGTGTGACGTACTAGGTTTAGTTTAATATTTTTTGATCGTTAGTGCTATTGTTCGAATTTGTATTGTTGTTCTAGGATGTTTCCTTAGACTGATATTGAAGTCATTCTGATTGAAAATCGAAAATATTTAAAATAGAATTAAAGACATACAAAATGTTTCAATTTTATGTATAGATTTTTTGTTATACTTTTATTGTGCTTTTCTTTTTAGAAATTGCTCACCGTAGAATTTACATCATTTCCTAAATTGCCATTGCTAGGAACAACCGTTGATAATCTGTGCTAGTACCAGAATCTTCTTTACAAATTGTGGCATCTATATCATGCTTAACATATTTTTTTGCTGGTGTTGTTACTGCTGTTTCGCATGAAATATTTTCTTTATTAGCCTTAAAACAAAAATCGGAGAGGTGTCGCTAATGTAAACTTTCGTATCAAATTTAAAACAACTGTTAGGCGGTTGCTTGCACAGACTCTTCATCATAGATGGGTTTTATTTTGCATTCAGACTTTCGTGAAGTAAAATAAAAGTGATTGGCATTCCCAATACTGTTCATGACTACAGAATAAAATCCATCTACTATGAGGAGCCAATGCATAATGCATGCAATGGTCCTCATTTGTTTTGCTTACCCACACCGCAGCGTAACTGGTGCAGTAATAAAAATGGATGCTATCAAAATCTAAGCATCGAAATAATGTGAAATGTTAAAAATGTAATTAATTTATAAATAAAAAAGTTAAATTAAAGACAAATTCATTTTTTCAGCACTTTTTACTTTTATTGTTTACTTTGGTTACAAATCGCCACTGACATTTGACGTTTTGTTATGTCAAGTTCATCCGCAGGGTTACAAAAATACCTCCCGCTACCCTGTCAAACATTCCCGTCTCGCCATCCCCCTCTTACGACCTCTTACTTCGCCCCCTAACAGCTCTCCTTTGGTCATCCCCCTATTACGAAAATGTCAAATTTTTTTTGCGGTTGCCAGAGTTTTTTTCCAATTTTTGATGAAAATCCGTATTGAATTGTAATGGCAACACTAATATGATTGAATTCCTTTTGTCCTTTTTATTCTTACATTCTGTTTTAATATTTAGTTCTTAATAAAACTCCCTAATGAAAAGACTTGCTTGTGTCAACTTTATTTTGTACGGAGTAGGAAAATACCCAACATAGGTTATGGGCCCAGGTCGCGTGTGAATTTAATTAAATATACAAAATAAAGTTAGATTCGTGGAACAGTTTTTATGTATTAAAAAATGTCGAGTCTATATCAGATAGACAAATTGAATGAGTCAAATTACGACTCGTGGTGTATCCACATGAAGAGTGTTTTAGTTCATTCAGAACTATGGGCAATTGTAAGTGGTTCCTGTAAGCGAGACCCAGCAAATGAACCTGCAAAGTGGGACACGCAAGATCAAAAAGCACTTGCAACTATTACGCTATGTGTGAAGCCATCACAATTAAACCACATAAAAGTGTTTCAAACGTCTGCGGATGCTTGGAATAGATTGCAAGAAGTATTTCGTCCGAGTGGTCCAGTAAAAAAGGTTTCTTTGTACAAAAAGTTGCTTAATTTGCGTATGTCGGGTGACTGTGAAATGTCACAGCATTTAAATTCATTTTCGAACATTGTGGATAAATTGAATGAAGTTGGAATCGAGTTAAATGATGAATTTCTAGTAATCATTTTACTTTCAAGCTTATCCAAGCAGTATGAACCTTTTGTTGTAGCCATGGAAACAAGGGATTCGTTACCGCCGTTAAATAATTTAAAAGTGAATCTTCTAGAAGAAGGAGAAAGAAAAAATGAAAATAAAGTTGGAAGAGAACAACAGGCTTACGTAGCACGAGAAAAGGATAAAGACAAAAATAGCAACAAGCAGAACTCACAGAAGCCGACACAAAAGAAACGAAATTTCAATTGTTTTAAATGCGGAAAGAAGGGGCACTATGCAGCGGACTGTTATTCAAATAAGAAAACGACGACAGAAGAAAAATCGTTTACAGTGCTGGCAGCGGCCGATGCGCAAGCGTTAGGAAAAACGAAATGGTGTGTTGACAGCGGCGCAACTGCACACATTTGCTGTAACCGCGATCTGTTCGAAAGTTTCAGCGATCATAACGAAAAAATTATGCTTGCAGGAGAAAATTATATCGAAGCGAAAGGAATAGGCAATGTAAAAATAAAAACAACAACGCATGATTTGACACTTCGTGATGTTTTGTTTGTACCGGGTACAAATGCAAATTTCTTGTCAGTGAGTCGCGCAGCAGAAAAGAAATTAAATGTTAATTTTGACAGTAAATTTGCAATAATAAAAAACAAAGACGGTGAAGAGTTTTTGCGTGCAGAAAAACAAAATAAACTGTATATTTTCGAACCGAAAGTGAATAAATGTCTTTTTATATCGCAAAATGAAGCTATTTTATGGCACAATCGTTATGGACACTTGAATTTTAATAGTATGCGTGAATTGAAACAAAAAGACATGGTGCGCGGTTTAAGTAAGGTAAACTTAAATGAAAACATAAAATGTGACACGTGCGCGAAAAGCAAAATTTGTTCTTTGCCATTTCAAAACTCGCAAATTCGGTCAAAAAATGTGTTGGATTTGATACACACCGATGTGTGAGGTCCATTCAATACGCAGTCGCTTGGTGGTGCGCGTTATTTTTTGACATTCATTGACGATAAGTCCCGTCGTGTTTTTGTTTACTTTTTAAAGACAAAAGATCAGGTTTTGGACAAGTTTCAAATATTTAAAAATTTAGTAGAACGTCAAACTGAAAGAAAAATAAAATCGCTACGAAGTGATAATGGTGGCGAGTTCGTTAATAAAGATTTTGATAAATTTTTGGCAGATAATGGAATCAAAAGACAGCTGACAGTGCCACATACACCACAGCAGAGCGGCGTTGCTGAGCGTGCAAACCGTACCCTGGTAGAGATGGCCAGAAGTATGATGGTGCATTCAGGAGTTTGTGAAGCATTGTGGGCCGAGGCTATCGCAACAGCTGTTTATATACGAAACCGCTCACCGACTAAATTAATTCCAGGAAGTACGCCATATGAAGTTTTTACTGGCAAGATACCAGATATAAAGCATTTAAGAGTATTTGGAGCTAAGGCTGTTGGTCTTAATAAGACACAAAATAAAAAATTTCAACCTAAAGGAAAAGATTACATAATGGTGGGGTATTCTTTGACAGCAAAAGCATACCGACTATATGATCCGGAGACACGCCAGGTGGTGGAAAAGCGTGATGTGTGGTTCAATGAAGAGGCTGTAAGAGATTCTGAAAAAGTGGATCTTAGTGAGCACATAATGCCTGACGACAGCATCGATGGACAAAATTTACTGAAAGATGACTTGGGTGCAGCAAAAAATGATAGCAGTGAATATGAAAGCATTGACGAGGTCAGCAGTGAGGAGGAGCAAGTTGTAATCGTTGGACCAGGGCGACCAAAAATTATACGATGCTTTAATGGCAAATAAGACGTGGTCACTTGAAGATTTACCCAAAGGAAATAAAGCTATCGGATCGAAGTGGGTTTATAGTCTAAAAAGGGATATCAATGGTAAGATTGAAAAATTTAAAGCGCGCCTTGTAGCTAAGGGTTGTAGCCAACAGTTTGGCTTGGATTATAGTGAAACTTTCTCTCCTGTAATCAGATATGCGAACATACGAATGTTGATTACTTTGGCGGTGGAGCATAAATTATATCTCCATCAAATGGATGTTTGCTCAGCATATTTGAATAGTGAACTTCATGATACTGTTTTCATGAGACAACCCCAAGGTTTTACAAGTACAAAATATCCCAACAAAGTCCTTAAGTTATCAAAAGCGATATATGGTCTTAAACAGTCTGGACGAGAGTGGAATGCGAAGCTGGATGGTGTGCTGCGGAAGATGAATTTTAAGCCGTGTCAAAGCGAACCATGCTTATATAAGCAACAAGATAGCAACGTTAATTTTATAGCGGTATATGTTGATGACATCATCATTGCCAGCAAGTCAAAAAATGATTTAATGAAAATCAAAGCGGAAATATCGAGTCATTTTGAATGTGTTGACAAGGGCCAGCTACAGTATTTCCTAGGAATGCAGATACATCGTGACGGAGAGTTAGGCGAGGTTTCATTGTGTCAAACACAATACATACAAGATTTACTTAAGCAGCAAGACATGGAAAACTGCAGGCCAGCGTCAACTCCATTGGATGCAGGTTTCCAGATAGGGTGTGACAGCGAAGATTGTTTGAAGATTGATCCTACAGAGTATCAATCACTGATAGGTACATTAATGTACTTGGCGATATCGACTAGGCCGGACATCTTGCACTCGGTAGCAAAGTTGGCGCAACGTAACTAGAATCCACACAAAGAACATCTGGCAGGTATTAAGCACATAATGCGGTATTTGGCAACAACTAAAAACATGCAGCTGCGATATCGTCAGACTGGTAAATCGGTAGAAGGTTTTGTTGATGCAGACTGGGGAAGTAACACACAAGACAGAAAATCGTATACAGGATACGTGTTTTATATGGCGGGCTGTGCGTTCTCATGGGAGTCCAAAAAGCAAGAAAGTGTTGCCCTTAGCAGCACCGAGGCAGAATACGTAGCCTTAGCTACAGCAGCAAAGGAAGCAGTATATCTGAGAAGACTTTTGAATGAAATTGGTTTATCAACGTGTGATGATCCTACAGTGGTGTATGGTGATAATTTAGGTGCACAACAATTAGCAAGAAATCCGACGTTCCATGCGAGAAGCAAACATATTGATATCAAATTCAATTTTATCAGAGATGTAGTAAAAGACAATTCTATTGAACTTAAGTATGTATCAACTGAAAATATGAGGGCAGACATTCTTACAAAAAATTTAACAAAAGTAAAACATGGTAATTTTGTAGAATTGTTGGGACTAAAGTCCAATTAAATAGTTTGATTGCTTAATTTTAATTAAAATTGATTTGATTATTTTTACTAAGCTTGATTAATAATTTGAATTATATTGTTTGCATTATAATTGATTTCCAAACAAATTAATGAATTTAAATGTACTTATGAATTAGTGTTGAGGAGGAGTGATGAAAATCCGTATTGAATTGTAATGGCAACACTAATATGATTGAATTCCTTTTGTCCTTTTTATTCTTACATTCTGTTTTAATATTTAGTTCTTAATAAAACTCCCTAATGAAAAGACTTGCTTGTGTCAACTTTATTTTGTACGGAGTAGGAAAATACCCAACAATTTTAGCTATTGTTGGTGAATTTCTTTGGCTTATGTGCAAATGTAAAATGTTTATAAAAATATTTAGCAATAGAATAAGAAAAGCTTTAATTACATTAATTGTTATAAAATAAATAAGAAAGCTATGTATTTGTTAATATTAATTATTTCACGAGTAAGAACAATTTTTCAAAATAGAAGTGTTATAACACAAATATTTTTGCTAATTTTTTGCCGCGTAAGAGCATAATATACAAACAAATATGATTAATGTTTTAAATAAACAATAGCTTTGTTCGCGTTCAAAAAATTGTCAACTATTGTTAACAATTTTTGCTTTAAAAGCGTTTTTGTACACAAAAAATTTTGAAATGAGAGCGAAAAAAATATGGCTTCCCATTTCCCCTCCAAACAATTTTTAACAAATTTTAACAACAAAATTTCATGACGCAAAAATTGTTCCAAGTGTCAAATAAATTAAATTAAAATAAATTGAATTTCAAAAATATTTCAAAAATCTGACGAAAAATTGGAAGACTTGAAATATTTTAAATTCTAATGAATGGTTTTGGAACTTTAGTACAGCAATATTTAGCTCATAAAATTATCTTCCAAATGTTATGCATTTTGCTCGAATTGTCCCAAAGGTTCGCTGAAAAAATAGGTTTTAATAAAACAAGAATTCTGGGCTGGCAGCAATTCTGTGTCTTAAGGGGAATAGTATAGGAAATTTTACTTTTACAATACGGATTTATTTGTTATATCATAGATTTTTTTATTTTAAAATAAAACGAATGGGAAAAATAACCAAATTAACAAACTGGTGGTGTTTAGAATTAATTTAAGCACAACTTGAAAGTTTAAATTCTTTAATTAAGCTCTAGTTTCAGTAATAAACTATTTCGGAAGGATTTACCGTGGAGTCCTAGTAATACCTTATTAAAGACTTTGATTAAGAGTTTGTGATTTTCGCTATGCATTTATGTTTGGCGATAAGGTTGAACGGATTTAGGAATCGGTACTATCGTATCAGATCTAAAACCAATTCAGTATTATTTTATAGAGATTATCTTGCTTTGTCCGCTTCTATTTTTTACGTAAGCGCATATTTTTTGAAACTCCTTTGCCTCCATAAAATAATTAATTTGAAATTTGCACAAACTTATATCAGAGGCATAAATTCAGGAGGTGCATGATCATTAGACCGGTGCGTTTTGGACGAAAGTTTAAAATTTGTCGCGCAACCGGCAGAATTGTAAAGTTTAACTATCGACATGAAGATTGCCGCCACCCTAGCTCTGAGAGATGACGGGAAGGGGTGTCGATATATTTTTGAAGGTTGAAAAACGTGGTTTAAAAATGCATGCTCATAGGTCCGAAGTGAATCAATCCTCAGCTTCGTAGTAGGTTGAAAACTGAAATCCAAGACATGGATTCTTATGTACTTTTTCCCGTAGAATCGAATGGCATCATTAGTTTTCTGATTAGATGTTCATTTATGGCGTTAAGTGAACTTTTCAGCTCAAAAAAGTCGAAATTTTTCCAAATTCCCTGTTTGAGCACTCCACAATTGAACAGAAAAAATCTTAGAAAAATTTGAAATACACATTTTGTTAGGATTTTTTCTGACAAATCCAGTGGTACCATTTTTTTTTGCGCTACGACATTATTTTTATTAATGAAAAACGAATTTTTGATTTTTATTATGAAAAAATATCACGAAATCGGACGTAAATATTTAGTCAACGACGGTTCCCAATGTCCGGACGGTTTTTTTTTTCGGTGCCCTCTAGTAAAAATTTTTTAGAATATTTTTGGAAATTTTTTTAACCCATTATAAACAAGTTTTTGAAAAAGGGGTCAAAAAGACCCTTGAAAACGGAATATAATGGGTTAAGATGTTCGCATAACTTAATGTAGAATCAAGCATCGAACAATATTTTAGAACATCTTAACCCATTATAAACAAGTTTTTGGAAAAAGGGGTCGAAAAGACCCTTAAAACGCGATATATATATATTGATATTAAGCAGTTTTTCCTTCCAGCCACAGATATGACTCTGTTGTTATCATAGAAAGAAAAAAAAAATTATATTGAATATACGAGTATTCCAAAGGCAGTTAGCCCCTTAATTTCTAACAATTTTTAACAGTTTTTCGTTTTCGTACTTTTGTAGTTTTTTGTTTCTTTGAGAGTAAATTTTACTTACTCTCTGAAATTTTCTTGTTAACAATTGTTAACAATTTTTTGAACGCGAACAAAGCTAATGTAAATCGATATTTTTACGAGATCAAAACCATACTCTATGATCAAAACGACTTTTCTGAAAACATAAAATTTCTATGATTTCTCAATTAATAGCTGTGTTTTTAACGAATGTTTATCTGTGCTTGTCTTAAGCACATTTATCCGTGTAAAATTAAGCTAATTTGTTGTTGTTTTTCTCAGAATGTGCTTAAAGCCGCTTCAGACTATCTGAGAAGTCATACAGAAACTCTTATGAGTTGTCAAATATGGCAAGTCTGGTAATGTGAATGTAAATTTATTACACAAATGATTTATTAGAAGAAAACTCATATGAGTTATTTTGGCATTAGATTCGAATCTATTTTAAAAGAGGAGTCATATGGGTTTTCAAATTTTTTCATCTTGTTTGATAAATAAAGAATGAAAACAGTTTCAACAATAGCTCCGTTCCAGAACGAAACAAAAGTTAACGTTTGTTACCTTAAGTCGACTAAATCTTGTTCCCGTATACAAAATTTAGTCAAATGAGAGGGAAAGAAAACATCATCATTTCCCCTCCAAACAAAAATAACCAAATTTTACCTAAAGAATTTCTTTAGTTAAGTTTTAATTAAGTCACAATTGACAAAAATTTTACAGTACGCGGTGTGTGCGGGTAAAACAACAAAATTAAATAAATAAATTATACGTCAAAAAATAAATAAATAAAAAAAGAAACAAGAAAGCAAACAAAAGAAACGCAATTTAAGAGGCATCTATCCAAAATACATTTTGGTTAATACGTTCACCAGCAAGACCATCTCCTTGAAGGTGGAGCCATCCGGTATAATTGAAAATATCAAGGCGAAAATCCAAGATATCCCCCAGATCAATTACGTTTAATTTTCGCTGGTAAACAATTGGAAGATGGACGCAATCTTTCCGATTACAACATTCAACAAAATTGACTTTGAACTTGGTGCTTCGTCTGCGTGGTATTTTAGCACAAGAAACTAATGCGACAAAATGGTCTACCGTAAATGCTACTCCCGTTTGCATTCAAGAACTTCCAAATGCCGCAAAAAGTGCGGACATACCAACTACTTGCGTCCATAGAAGAAGTTGATGCAGAGGAAAGGAATGTGTCAACATGGGACGACGTTTCTGGGAGTTGGTCAAGAGACAGGCGTTTTTTTTTTATGTTCTTATGTGTAGAATATTTTTGTTTGGAATGCAGTGAACATGAAAATAAAATGGTTTTATCATAAAATTTTTTCGTTCTTCTAATTTTGCTATGGGATTTCGCTAGGATTCAAAATACATATTTATGAATACCAAATTATTTCATTTAATTATTTATTTGTTTATTTATGTTTTTAATTTGTGACAGTAAAAACTTTAGTCAAGTTTTTGACTAAATCTTGTTCCCGTAAATTTTGTAGTTAAATCTCTTGCTGAGAGCAATTTTGCTGTTACTCTCCAAAATTATTTAACTAAAGATTTAACTCAAAATTTAACTAAAAAACTTCTGGAACGGAGCTAATATAAATGAAAAACGAAAAAAGTTCGACAGTCAGAGCAAAAATCATACGGAAAAACAAAAGGAAGTGCCTTTTACACAAGCACAGATAAACTGTCGTAAAAAAATCAGGTAATTATTATAATAAAATTTTCTGTCAACTGTAGAAAAGCTTTTTAAGGTATCTGTGCAATTCATAACTTTTTAAATAATAGCTGTGTTTTTGTGGACACTTTATCTGCGCTTGTGTAAGCACATTCTGATAAAAGTATAAGAAAGCAACAACAAATGTGCTTAACTTTTCCCAGGTAAATAAATGTGCTACGGACAAACACAGAAAAAGGGTTCACAAAAACAGCTAATTATAATTGGATGAGAACTATCAAAAAAAAGGATAATATTGATTTAAGGTAAATGCAAATATTTCATTTTATTGACGATAAAAAATACATTGTTTTGTTTAGTTTTATTGTGATATTTACTTTTATTTTGGAATTAAGTGCATTTTATTTGTTTTAAAATGAAAAAAGCAACAGAATGATTATTTTAATCGAAAAATTAACATTAAAAACAACAAATTAATTTACATTAATTACATATATATATTCTTTCCTTTTAATAGTTTTAATTGAAATTAATAATTTTTTCCTTCAAAAAGAGTAACGAGTGTGACATTACGGTAGTTATAAAAAGTAATAAGTTTTTATAAGATATTGTAGTCACTAATGACCCTTAATAATGGAAACAAAGTTTCAATTTTGTCGGAAATGTAAAAAATACTGGCCTGTTCCGTATTCCGTGTGGTTTCAATTACTTTTCATTTAGGAAGCTTTTAGATGAAAACGGTGAGTCACACGATAAAAAGTATTAGAATCTTTTTTGTGGGGAATTACAGGTTCTACAACTAACATTGACTTATATTAACGAAAATGTAACCGTTTAGGAAATATTCTTAAAAAACCGCAAAAAGTCGAAAAATTCGACTTTATCAAATATTTCCCAAACAAATACCTTTTCGTTAATATTAATCAATATTATTTATAGAACCTGTAATTCTCCACAAAAAAGATTCTGATACTTTTTATCATGTGACTCACCATTTTCAACAAAAAGCCTCCTGAGTGAAAAGTAATTGAAATCACGCGTATTACGGAACACACCTGATAATACAACTTTTTCAACTTAATTTTTAGCTATACAAATTTTTTTTTATTTCTTTTAAGGGTTCTTAGCTTCAAACAACAGGAAATATGTAAAATTATACTTTTCACACAATTAACTCACATCAGTACAAATTTTTTAAAACTTACTCCCACAAAACTCCCACTTTTCGTTCGGTTAGGTCTGGTATCACCAAAAATGACGATTTTCGTGTGGTGAATGAAAATGCATAGAAATGTATCCAATCCCTAAAAAAATGACCACCATTCGCCTCTAGTCTACTCTATGCTCTAAATCACTTATATTACCGATTTGTAGTGATAATTTATGCTTAGAAGACATCCCTGACTTATTCATAGGTCAAAATAAGTTGAAAATGGCAAACCATGCTGTTAGTCTTGGCTTTCATCTCAACTCTAAACTGACGTGTTCACATCATATTAATAATATCGTTAGAAGAATATACAGCACACTGCGTAATCTTAAATTGTGTGCTAATTTCACTCCTGTGGCAACAAGACGTAAGCTGGTAATTCAACTTATCGTTCCTATTATAACATATTCTGATGTTATTTACAGCAAACTCGATTCTAGCTCCCAGCTTAAGTTAGAAGTCGCTTTTAACCATTGCACGCGCTATGTATATGGGTTGAGGAAGTATGATCGCATATCGCAATTCAAAAAAGGTATTTTGAATTGCGATATTATTAATTATATGAACTATAGAAACTGCCTTTTTCTGGACAAACTAGTTTCTTCTAAAACTCCAATGTATTTGTATGAAAAGTTAACATTTAGTCAATCAGTAAGAAGCAAAGTCTTAATTATCCCTAGATTTACTTATCTCGCTTCCTCTAAACTTTTTTTCGTCAATGCTATAAGACTCTGGAATTCATTGCTTAGTCATTTAAGGTTCATTTCTGGATCAAGAAAATTTGGGCAATCCATTTTTAGCCATTAGCTCTTCTCAATAATTAGGAAACCATTTCTCTACTTGTGTTTCTTAATATCTATTTTTCTCTTTTCCTTTCTTCTTTTCTTTTTTTATATCTTCTCTTGCTCTCTTCATCCTTTTTTATTTTTTTACATAAGTATATTTAGAAATACATACATATTACATAATTTTATTTTTTCAAGTATCTAAGCACATTACTCTTAAAAAAACTCTTTGTGCTATAAAAGAACATAGTTCTTATTGTACTAATTTATATATTCAATAAATACAAATACAAAATACAAAATACAAAATCACGTCACATTTGTTTGCGTATTTTCTTAAGGCGACGATGTGTTCCTTCATCATCACCGGGTATAAATTTAATGAGCTCTTCAGCAGTAAAACGTTTACAAAGTTTTTTCAGCAAATAACCAATTTGTATGCGACAATAACGTTTGTTATCTATCGCCATAGCTTATAGGGATTTCATTGGCATACGAAGAAGCGAATGCGTTCAATTAAATTAAAATATAAACTAAACAAACACTTTTTAAAGAAACAAAATAACTTCTAAAGCCGACGAGCGAGCAATAGCAAAAAATAAATAAATTAAAACCACACAGAAATGTCAACATCACACAAATGTCAACTTACAATAGATTACAAAGGCGAAGTCACAATAGGAAAAAACCTATTATAAAACGAAGTCAAACGGCAACAATATTTAGCCGCGGAACTTACCACTTTAATTTAACGTGCATTAGCTTAGCGCTTTTTGTTGTTGCTTTCCCATACATTTATCGTAAAGTGCTAAAGAAAGTCCAGATAGATGCCCAAAAAAACTCACCTAATATTTTTCGCGCAGCTGTTGTGGAAAACTTTGCGCAAAATATAATTTTGCGCTATTTTGATTTTGACCGTTTAAAATCGCCTGTTGTATTGTTAGCAGCCCTGCTTTTTAATGCAAATGCTACCAACCTCATAAGCTATGTAAAAAAATTGTATCAAGTTTGAGTGAACGCCGTGCCGTTACCCTTAACTAGAGCGGCAGATTAGTGACCAGGTGTTTTGCATTAATTGGTATGATATCAATAATATAACTTTTTTTTATTGGCGTTAACAAGGAAATATTTTATAGTACTAACCGGAACGAGCACTATTTGCAGAAGCTAACTTTTGGTATTAAATTATTTAACTCGTAGCAACGCAAATTTAAACTTAAAAATGGCGCCATCGAAAAATACCCGTGCTGTTCAAAAGCCTGCGGCCACGGTCTTGCCAAATGCACGAAAAGGGATCGTTAAAAAAACACAAAGCGTCCAGGATCAAAATGTAGATATCACCATGACACGCTGCAAGCGCAAAGCTGAACACAGTCCCCTGAAAAACGAGAAGGTTAAAAGATCGGCATTGGGAAATCTCACAAATAATGTGAATACAATACACTTGGACGACGAAGTCAAGCAAATGGCAAAAGATAACCGATTTTGCAAAAAAGGGAAGGCAACACAAATTTTTGTGCTGCACAGCTTCCTAAGGCACTTGGAGTTCGTCCTGCAAAAATTACAACCAGAGCCGCAACTAGAAATCTAATAAATGCAAAAATTGCAGATGAAAACAAACTATACGCAGCTGCCGATAGACAGTTTCCAACCATTATAAAAAAATTGAAATTGGAGGAAGGTAATGCGGTGTCTCAAAAGTCACAACATCCAATGCCTGCGCGGCGAATCTCAAACGAATTCAACAAGACTGAAGAAAGCCTTTACATGTCTGCTCTGGAAGACATATCCAGTTCCGAGTCGATGCGGCTGTCTGGCAATTTCTTAGAAGTTGCCCGACGTCGGTCTGAGCTAGCTAAGCAGAACGAGATAAAATTGAAGACTGATCTGAAACAGGAATCGGGTGGTGATATCATGCCAGTGGCTGTGTCTAAAATCCCTAAAGGGGTCGAAGACTTCGATCGGGGCACTTGGAATGATCCTATTCAGGTTTCCAACTATGCCATGGACATTTTTAATTATTTGAAATGTCGAGAACCTGAATTTATAATTTCCGACTACATGCCAAATCAAATACATCTTTCCAAATGGATGCGCTCGTTACTAGTTGACTGGATGGTTGAAGTGCAGGAGACTTTTGAGCTCAATCATGAAACTCTATACTTGGCTGTTAAAATTGTAGACATCTTTTTATGCAAGGTTATTCTGCATAAGGACAAATTACAACTTTTAGGCGCCGCCGCACTATTCATTGCTTGCAAATTTGACGAGCGATCACCGCCGCTCATCGAAGATTTTCTTTATATTTGTGCCGGTGCCTACAAACACAATGACCTCATTAAAATGGAGATGATGACTTTGAAAACAATAGACTACGATCTGGGCATTCCTTTATCGTATAGGTTTCTTAGACGTTATGCTAGATGTGCCAAAGTACCAATGTCCACACTAACTTTAGCACGATATATACTTGAGTTGGCATTGATGGACTATGCTACAATCAGTTTTAGCGATTCGAAATTGGCAGCTGCCGCCCTTTTTATGGCACTTCGCCTCAGTGGGGAGAATAACCCGTGGTCGCTTACTCTGCTGTACTATACAGGTTATCATCTGGCAGATTTTGCTGAAATCGTGCCTGTGCTAAACGCTGGGCTGCATCGGAAGCCAAAGGATACCATCAAGACTATCAGGAGTAAATACTCGCACCAAATATTCCACGAAGTTGCTAAAGTTCCACTTATGAGCACTGAGAAACTATTCGAGGGTACGGACTTAGACACTAGCATACAATTGAATGAAAATAATAGTTAAATAATAAATCACACAATATTTAGCAAGCAGCACTATTTACTACTAAAAATTACACATTTGCAGAAGCTTCACAAGTAGTTTTAATTATTATTTTTTCTTTTATAAATCTTTATTTTATAGATAGTTTTCTTTTTTTTTTTTTGTTTATTTGTTACCAATTTGCACTTAAAATCGTTGATACATTTACTCCGTTTTTGTCAGTGGAAACGTTCGAATGGTTTCTCATGTGTTTTGGACTTAATAGTTAATATTTTTGACATAATTTAGATTAAGTTCAATACGATATATTTTCTAATTTAATTTCATCAAGTATTATACTATAATAAAAATTCACCACATTGTAAAAGTTCATTTTACTTTTACATATTGCCGAAGATTTGATATGCTTTTAAATTATTAGAAAGCGTATTAAGCTGGGTATTATTTTCATCAAATAAAGTACTACGCATTATATTTCAAAGGTATTATTTCATTTAAATCTTAAAGCCTATGTGGGTGCGTATAGTAGAGAGGATCAATTTATTTTTTTGCTTTCAGTCTGTTTCGGATTCTACGTCGAATTCTTTGTTAAAACTCCTTGGGACCATTTCAAGGCGCCTAAAAATCGTTTGAAGTTGAAGTGTTCTTCCGAACGATTTGTTGTATTGCTTTGATATTGGTACCTAAGGAAAGGTGTTGCGTAGTATCAAGTTATGGCTAATTTATTGGAAAAGTTCATCTGGCCTAAAAGTTGTAACTTGTTGAATAAAGACATAAAAGCTTTATACAATATGTCTTAGAAATCACACATTAGAAAAAAATTTAAACTTTCGAATTTTTTTATAGTTCATAAAAGGGCCTCTAACAAGGATTTACTCATCAAGATACGGTTAGCCATTCCAAAGCTTCTGAATAAAGAGAGATGACAACTTCATACAGAGAATATTAGAAATCACATCTAAGAGCGTTTTGTTTTCTAGAAAAAATATTGCCTGTTTGAAGTGTAACATTTTTCTAGTTTTGCGCTCTACCCTAATAAAATGTTGCCTTTTTTTAAATAATAGCGTTTTCTTTTCTCAAAAAACTTATAGTATAATCATTTGGGAGAATAAAATGATGTTACCTGGAAAGTTTTACGGGATTTTTGCAAATGGGTTATTTTATAGATTTCGATGTGCTCTTTCAGAATTTCAACTTTGCTACCTCGAATCGTGTTCGCTCGCGCCGCCATATTGGAAAAATGGCGTCCAAAATCAGTATTTTACAACTATCTCTTTAACGGTAACATTTAGAGAAAAATATTGTGGCGCAATATTATAGCTAATTTTCTTATTTTCTACAAAAATTACCTTTGAATTGTTTTGGTTGGACTTATAACTCAGAAGATATCCTTATTGAAAAATATTCTTTTGTTTTGAAATAAAGGCTGACTTCCTAAACTAAGGTTGCAATGCAACACTGCAATGCATTCGGTTCCTAAATAAAGTAGCAACATTTTTGACAATGTCATATGTTCCTTTTTGAACGGAAACTCTTTTTACTACACAACAGCTGCGCAACTAGCGCATCAATTTTAATATTGTTGCTTAAAATTTGGCGCGAAGCAATATGGATGAAATAAAGTAGTGAATTTAATTAACAATTATGTTAGTTTTATAATATTTTAAGCATGTTTTTAAGCATGTTTTCAAAATTATTCATTTTATCAACACAACAATGGCTGACTTCCTAAACTTAGGTTGCAATGCAACACTGCAATGCATTCGGTTCCTAAATAAAGTAGCAAAATTTTTGACAATGTCATATGTTCCTTTTTGAACGGCAACTCTTTTTACTACACAACAGCTGCGCAACTAGCGCATCAATTTTAATATTGTTGCTTAAAATTTGGCGCGAAGCAATATGGATGAAATAAAGTAAGTAGTGAATTTAATTAACAATTATGTTAGTTTTATAATATTTTAAGCATGTTTTTAAATAATGTTTTAACATTTCATTTTAACAACACAACAACCACCTCGAGCAATTTTTGTGTTCCTTTATTACTGAAAAATGCAACGTCAAAGTTTGACAAAGCAACATTTGTAACAATGTTGCCGTGTAAATATTGCGCATGTGAAAACATGGTTGCATTGCAACTTTAGTTTAGGAAGTCAGCCAATTACTTCGAGCAATTTTTGTGTTCCTTTATTACTGAAAAATGCAACGTCAAAGTTTGACAAAGCAACATTTGTAACAGTGTTGCCGTGCAATTGTTGCGCATGTGAAAAAAAAAACAGCTTATTTGTGGTTCGATGTCGAGTTATTTATCAAAAAAGTTGAAAAATACTAAGAAAATGGTAAAAAAAATGGTAATTTTTGCGATTTTAGGGCACTACATAGATCAATTTTTTTCGGTTAAGTTTGTTCGGCATTTTTTTTCTTCTATTCAATAGCTACAACATTGCTGAAGTCATCAAAACAATATTTTCGGCTCGTTACCTCAAACAGCAACTACGTCTCAAACAAACAGTACTCTCTCAAACGAAATGCATGATGTTAATGTTCCAACTATTCAACTTCTCTATGAGGAAATTTTAAACATAAAAAAAATGCATAAAGAATATCTCACCATGGTTCAGGCGATCCAAGTTGAAAATGAAACCTTAAAAAAAAAGTCAATAACTTAGAGAGTAGGCTCAATTGGAGAGAGCAAAAACTTCTTGAAAATGAGCTAGAGCTAGTAGGTTTGCCTAATGTAAACAACGAAAATGCTAAAGAGTGTGTTGAAAAAATTCTAAGAGATTCTTTAAACATTACTACCTCTTCAAACGAAATTGTTAAGTGCTACGTTAAAAAAATTGTAAAAAGAAATACCCCGAATACCTCAAATGCGAACTCGATCATGAACATTGTTTGTGTAAAATTCTCTTCAGTTGAAACAAAGAATAAAATTATGTTTAATAAGAAAAATGCTAAGCAAAAACTAAATGCATCAGTTTTAGGCGGTGATAAAAATAAAGATATTTTCATAAATAATCGCTTCACAAGTTATACAGCAGCATTATTTATGAAAGCAAAACAGTTAACAAAGCAAAAAAAAATGAAATACTTGTGGTTTAAAGATTCTAAAATTCTTTTAAGGAAAGTTGATGGTGGAGATGTTATGGTAATAAAATCATTTGATGATCTGAAATTAATTTAAAAATAAGTAAATATGCTTAATGAACTCAATAATTTTGATTTTATAACCGATAACCTCCCATCATCAACTATTAAAAGTATTTCAGATGATATTTTTCAAGTAAAAAATAATCATAAATCTTTGTTTGTAGTCCATCAAAATATACGTAGTTTGCGCAGAAATTTCGACTTATTGGTATCTAACCTGAATGCTTTTATAAGCCTTCCGGACTTATTATTCTTATCTGAAATTTGGATTTATTCTTTTGAAGTAGAAGATTTTCATCTGCCTCAATATAAATTTTATGCCAAAACTAATGATTCTTATGCTGCAGGTGGTGTAGGTGTTTTTATACATGACTCCATAGATAATGTTAAATTTGAAGGTTTTAACCT
This sequence comes from Calliopum simillimum, assembly GCA_951812925.1. Classification (NCBI taxonomy): domain Eukaryota; kingdom Metazoa; phylum Arthropoda; class Insecta; order Diptera; family Lauxaniidae; genus Calliopum; species Calliopum simillimum. The sequence continues at coordinate 77,580,355 of OX638368.1, read as the reverse complement.
TGTCAGCGCAGATATTTTAAAAATTTCTTGCTGTGTAGAAAAAGTGAACTTTGTGTTTATCTGTGTTTATAGACTACATTCCCAGTCTATAGAGTTATTTATTGAAGAGTTTAAAAATATTTTATGTAATGTGCCAGTGGCAAATCTTATCATTTTAGGCGATTTAAACCTTGATTTACTCTCTGATAGCTCTGCGCTGAGCTCATATAATTTACTTATGTACGAGCAAGGGTTATACTCTTACGTTAATGAAACAACAAGGCCAGTGGCAGGAACATGTATAGACCATCTTTTTTGTAGATTTTCAAATATTCTATATAGTGACTGTACTGGTATTGTGTTTGACCTGGAAATATCCGACCACTGTATGACAGGCATTTTCATAAGTAGTGTAGGTGCTAAAAAGCAGAGTAATTGTTCTCGAATTGAAATAGCTAAAATCGATTTTATTAAATTAAATGCAGAATTGCGTGAAAATAACTGGGTAGATGTATATGCTGTAGATAATGCAAATACTGCTTTCAACTTATTTTTAAACTTTTTGAAAAATCATATTAAGTCTTCTACGTTCATTTTTATAAAAAAGCCAGCTGAACAAAGGTTAAAGTCTTGGATAAGTCAGTCTTTGCTTAATAGAATAAGAATCAAAAATAAACTTAGACAGAAATGTTACAAACATCCCTATAACACTGAAATGAAGACCCGCTATCGTCAATTATGTAAGCGCATAAATAATGAAATTCGTGACAGTCGCGATAATTTTTATTATAATAAGATAGGAAGCTCTCAGAAATCTTAAGAAAGAGTGGAAAATCATAAATTGCATTGTCGACAAAAGAAGTGATAACAATAACGTTTCGATTACGCTTCAAATAGGTAACGTTGAAATATCTGATCCCAAAGTTATTGCAAACACATTTAATAATTATTTTGTATCAGTTGGGAGTTCAGTTATAACTGCTAGAGTACCTTCGCTTTGCAATGAATGCCTTAAACTTGGCCTTATTGAAGAAACTTTCTATCGACAAAGCATCTTTTTTGAGCCTATCTCAGGATTGGAAGTTCTTAAAACCATACAGTCTCTTAAAAATTCAAACTCATGTGGTAATGATGGAGTATCAAACCTAACTTTAAAGAGAATTTCCTTTAATATCGTGGATATATTGAGATACATTTTCAATTTAAGTATTTTTTCTGGTGACATGCCTACGGAATTAAAATGTGCATATGTAATGCCTTTATTTAAAAAAGGAAACAAAAAAGATAAATCTAATTATAGGCCAATTTCTCTCCTGTCATCATTTTCTAAAATTTTAGAAAAAATAATCAAGAGTAGGCTTTTGTCTTATCTTCATAAAATAAAATTTTTAAGTCCATTACAATTTGGTTTCAGAGAGGGTTGCTCTACAGAAGATGCACTTTTGGATTTTTGTACTGTTTTGCATTCTGGTATCGACAAGAAACAAGTGTGTGCTGGCCTTTTTGTCGATATTACCAAAGCCTTTGATATGGTTGACCATAATATTCTCTTAAAGAAGTTATACAATCTAGGTGTTCGTGGTTTTATGTATGAATGGTTTGTATCGTATTTAAATAATCGAACCCAAAAAGTAAAAATATGTGGAAGCTTCAGTGATTCAAAGGTCATAAATTTAGGAGTACCTCAAGGGTCAGTCCTTGGTCCTTTATTATTTCTGATCTATATTAATTCTTTATTTTCTCAACCATTCAAAGGAAAAGTCAAGGCTTTTGCTGATGATCTAGGAATCGCATATAGCTCAACAGATCCATTAAATTTAATTGCTGATATAAATCATGACATACATTTACTTCGATTGTGGTTTGCGAAACATAAACTAGTCGTAAGCAATAAAACAAAAATTATGTTTTTCAATCCAAAATTGCAAGAATCGGTGAATCTAGATATTACCTTCCATAGTGAATATTGCATGCGATATGTTTTAAACAATAATAGCTGCATACATCAATGCAGCTCTGTTTTCTTTAATTCTGACGCAAATTGTGATGCAAATTGTTTTATAATTGAGAAAGTTGATCAATTTAAATACTTAGGTGTAACAATTGATAGGCGGCTGAGCTGGAATGATCACATTGCTAATTTAAAGAATTATTTACTCTCATCCCTTCGTAGTTTTTATCGATTGAGGAAATTTGTATCGAATACCACGCTAAGGACTATTTATTACGCTATTTTTCACTCAAAATTAGAGTATGGGTTAAGCTGTTGGGGAGGTGCATACTTCAATAAATTACAGCAATTAACTGTGTTGCAAAAGAGTGCTATAAGGAAGATTTGCAATGCCTCACGTTTAGCCAGCTCTATGGTGCTATTTAAAAATCTTACAATTCTTCCTGTTCGGCAATTATTTTATTTCAAAGTACTAAGAATATTTTTTATCAGAGGGGGCTACTTGCAGAGTCCGATATATAGTTCATATACCCTACGAAGCAATGTTAGCTCCGTAGTTTCAGTGCCTGTTTTTCACACTACCTTGTTTAGAAATTCCTACACTATAATTTCATGTAAGCTTTTCAATAGCATTCCTGAAAATCTGCGTTCCATAAGATCATTATCTTTGTTTCTAAAAAAAGTTAAACTGTGGCTTCTTGATTTCAATGCCAACCAAGTTGAAAATTTGATGCAATACGTTGTTTGATCAATTAAATAAAGAAATAGTTGCTTGTATACATATGTGTGGTAAATCAATAGTTATTAACAATAAACATAATTTTATTCTAGTACATAGTTGTTACTTTTTAAATTGTCATTCACACTAAATATTTTGTCTTTTTTTTTTTTTTGCAAACATTTTGTACATTGATATTTATATTAATTCTTCACCCCACCCTCTAAGTTCATATTTATGTATATTTAAAATATAATGTGGCATTTATCACTATTTTTGTTTTTAAAAATACAAATGCCACTAACTATTCTCATTATTGTTTGAAGCGTAAAAATGTATAATGTTATTTAAATTTGTAAGAGAATAAAGAATAAATAAATAAATAAAATAAATAAAAAATATGAAAAAATCGAAAAATCGCTCAAAATCCAATTTGAGGCAAAAAACGGATTTGGCAATAAAATCCTTATATGAGCCAACTTTACAAAACGCTCTGGCAGAATTACTTGTTTCGGCGAGTACTTTCGACGCCTTATAACTACGGTGACCAACCGTCCTGTATTTCCGGGGACAGTTCTGCATTTCGGCTACGTGTCCCCGGAATTTATTTGAGAAATACGGGACATACAAATGTTCTGTATTTTATTTTGTGTCCCCTATTTGTCCTGTATTTGCACAGTTCATTTATTAATATGTATAAAATATCGAGCCCTAACCGCAATAGTAGCGTATGCGACAAAATGCAAATTTTACAGGAGAGAGTTTTTTTCATTTTTTTTCGAAGAGGCATGGCGGATTTTTTAAAAACGTTAAATGTAGTCTATATAAGACCTCATATAAGTAATAGACGCGTTTTTAAATTGATTTTGTGCATATTTCACTCATTTATGGCTCATACGACATTTTCGCAGTCACTCTTCGCGAAGATTGAAATTAAAATGTGGCGCATACGTTTTTTGAAATTACATGGTTTTGCCTTTGAAGAATACATTTATAACATTTATTTAATACACAGAAAGAAATTTGTAACAATTTGAACGGTTGAAATTGTACCAACCAACAAAAACGGTCAGATTGACTGTAATATTGTTAATTTACAGTACTATTTAGTATTGAAAACTTACAAAATATCACACACACACGTCGTTTGAACTTGGTTTTACTCCTATGTAATCCCACTCCAGGTCTTTTTTTGTAAACTTGTTCATAGAGGTCCAAATATACAGAACATTTTTTTTTTTTTAAAATCGGTCACCGAGCTAATCGATTTCCGAGTCGAATTCAGGTTACCAAATGGTCTTTACATTGTTTCTGCATTAAAGAAAAAAGTTTGACAAAAACTAACTAAAAACTGGGTGTGCAGTTAATTTTCTGTTTATTTGTAGATTCAAAAATATTATTTTTGAAAGTTTTAACTGATCGCGTTAACGAGATATTGTATTTTTAACAACTTTATTTTAAAATTTTTTGTTAAAAATAAATGAACTTTCGCGTTTTTTTAGAAAATTAGCAACGGACGAAAACAAAAACAAATCATTTTCAATTTAAGTTTTGATGTTAAATCCGAATCTGGTTTTAGAACTGATATATCTAAAATGGTTTGAGAAAAAACCTAGCCTAAAGACTAATTTTCCATCCATTTTGTGAAAAGTTAAAATAAAATTTTTTATTCTTTTGAGGCTATATAGTAGAACAACATTAAAAAACACCTTGAACCCCTATTATTTTACTTCAAATCTCAGCTTAAATTATATCGATATATTTTTTCTTCTTCGAATTATTCTACCCTGAAACGGTGAAATAAGGAAAAATCCACGTTTTTTTGATATTTCAGCTTACGATATTTCGAAGACAAAAAAAGATATCGATATAATTCAAACTGATTTTCAAAGTAAAAGACTGGGGCTTCAAGCTTCATTTTCAATCCTTCGAGCTAACTTTCACAACGAACCATCTTTACAAAATTTTGCCGAATTTCCCGTGAATAATATTTCCACGGACACACAAACATCCATCCAAACAGACGGACATGGCTATACCGACTTAAAAGGTGATTCTGACGAGGAATATATACACTTTTCCATACCTGCCGCGCCTAATTCTCTGGTTTTTGAGGTGCTTACGTTCTTTTTGCGGTCAACAAAAAACATGTGTTGCTCTTACGACATAATTGAAAGTGCGATATCTTTGTTAATACACAAAATTCAGTTTTAGTATTTGGCATATAGCTGTGAATGACATTTTAGAACATATTTGCATCAAAAAAAAAATTTCGAAAAAATGTCGCATACGCTACTGTTGCGGTTAGGGCTCGATATCATTGAAAACCGTAATTGTTAAGCTAATTCATCACATATGAAGTTGCATATTTTCATATTTTTTTTCAATAGCTTAAAAACCTCTTGAGAATATGCAAACTTAAACTGTGATTATATAAGTAGTTTTGCGACAATTTCATAAACGTCTCTTTGACAATTAACAAATGAAATGTCAAAATCATCTGTATAACCTTTATTTTTTTTTTGTAAATATTGTTGAGTTTAGCTTGTGTTTGCCAGGATCAAATGCTTCCATAAATAATTTTCTCCATTATGAATACACACAAAAAAAAAACAACAACATAATATTAATGAAAAATTCATTGAATTTGATCCGAGAACAGCATTTATTGACTATGAATCATTTCATAAAATATAAGAACGAAATTCATAAATTTTTTTATATTTTTTGGAAAAATAAAATAAAAATTTATGAATTTATCAATGAATTTTTTCATTAATTTTATGTTCTATTTTTTGTGTGTGTAACGTAGACCCAGCTTCGAGCAGCACCATACGCAGAAATTGCTGCTCTGGAGGGGGTTTTTCATATAGATTAATTTTATTATATTTTATTCAATTCATATATAATTTACTTATATGGGAAAAAGATCTTCCTGGGAGGGTTGAACCTCCAAAACCCTCCACGTGTGCACAATCCGGCTTACAGAAGAGACACTTAAAACTATTTTAATAACAAAATGTAATTATCATTTAAACTTTCTCGAGCTCAAAGAATATTTGAGGTCACACGGAGACATTTTGAAAATAATTTCTTTTGTCAAAAAATACTAAGAGCCATTTTAACAATATCTGGGTAAAATTTAACTTGTGGATTGATATAAATTTTATATAAAATTTAATATCAAAGTGCCAGTTAAGGTTAAAGGCGATTTAAATGTAATACAAGTAAAAGAATTAAATGTTTTTATTAACGAGCAATAAATAAAGTTTAAATTTTCAAATTTACGAAGAAAATTGTACAGTTGAGGTCCTCGTAGTAGGTATACTTTTGCGCTTTGAAAGAGCTTACATTTAGAGGTGAAAGTCTTTTGTTTTTGCTCATCAGTCTTTGTTTGCCCCAATATTTATCTGTCCCCGATTTGTCCCCGATTTTCTCCCGACTGTCCCCGATTGTCCCCGTTTTTTTCGCATAAATATCGTTTTGTCCCCGATTTTGCTCACACAGACATGGTCACCGTACTTATAACGGATTTTAGTTCACTTTTCATGTGTCGCACTGTGTTTTCAAGACACGATATCTCATGAACGGTAAGTCGGACGAAAAAACAGTTCGGAGAAACCCTTATAGGGAATTGAACGTTCTAAAAATGCGAGAAAAGTTTTTTTTTTAGAACGAACCGTTTTGGAGATATTTTGAAAAAACGGTTTTTTCTAAATTTCTGGTTTGTTAAAAAAATATCTCCTTTACTATAAGCTATACAAAAAAAAGCAATACGTACCTTGAAGTACAAGTAATTCCCTATAAAGAAATATTTTTACTTTTAACGTGTAACTCACCATTCATGAGTTGTCGTAATTTTAAGCTCAACACATAACTGTGCCTATTCATAAGCGACATGCATAATTTAAAAATTTTTTTTAAATTTTGAATAAAGATATCTCCTGAGTTATAAATCCTACGAAAACAATTCATTCGACATTTTTGTAGAAAACTTTATAAGCTACAATATTGCGCCACAATATTTTTCTCTAAATGTTACCGTTAAAGAGATATTTTTAATATACTGATTTTGGACGCCATTTTTCCAATATGGCGGTGCTAGCGAACACGATTCGAGGTAGCAAAGTTGAAATTCCGAAAGAGCACATCGAAATCTATAAAATAAACCAAAAATCCCGCAAAACTTTCCAGGTAAAACTACCAAATGACTGTACTATTAGGCCTAATCTCAATTTCTTCGAAATTTGCAGTTGGGTCCTCAGATTTTTATAAAAATTCATAGAGCTGTTCTAAGTCTTCAGTATGGAGGGAGACCTCTAATTAGTTTTGCGAAAAATATTTTTTTTTGCAAGTTATGGCCATGGAGATTTAGAGTGTCCAAGTGGTGTTTTTGCGAAAAATTTATGGATTTTTTTTCTAAATCCCGCCATTTAGTCAAAAAAATTTTTTCTTTTAATTTTAGTTTTCGGATATCATTTTAAAGGGAATCAATTGAGCTTTATAAATATGTTAATAAAATTGTAGGTCAATAACGGATTTTTTAGAAAAATAACGGTTAAAAAAAAAAAATCAGTCCAAATTTCAGAAAACTCGTAATATCTCAAAAACTACGAGCCAGATTTCAAAAATTCTCTGATCAATATTGTAGCTTATTAAATTACCTTTCATATGAAATCAATGCAGCCGTTTTCAACTTATATAGATTTTTAGTAAAGCTATATCCGCGAATTCCAACGGCTATATCTCCTAAACCAGATCCGAGCGACACTTTTTGATTCTTAGTTTTTAAAAGCACATAAGAAAATATTTGGTTTATAATCAATTTCTATTGGGAGCTAAACTGCATTTAAGCCCAGCAATTTGTTCTTATACCCTCCTAGGAGTTACGGAAGAAAAAAACAATTTATTTTAATAATAAGGGCCGTTTTCGCAATGTCCAGTTAACGTTTAACTGAAACTTTAACTGTAGGTTTGAATAAAATTGTTTTCTCAATGTGAAGTTATTTATTAACTGATAGTGGAGTCAATGAAGCATTTTAGATGAAAATCCTCAAGAACAGCTCCGATTTTGATGATTTTTTTTTTTTTAAATTTTGTTTCTTTTTTTTATTTAAAATCAGAAACATTTTGGAGCGCGGTCGGAATTATATAATTTGTTAAACAATATTTAAAAAAGTTATGTTTTCATAAAAAAAAAAATTGTTAAAAGAAATGCAACAAACAAAAATCAAAATAGTCATTTTATATGTATTTGGCGATTCTGAAACCGAATTTGGCATTACAGTTGCTGTATCTTGTATGTTTTCTGAGATATTTTCTCTTCTTATAGGGTCTAAGATTGTGTATATGAAGAATTCCAAAAAAATCACACATATTGCTTAGACGATTTTAAGCATTTTTTGCTATATACACTTTTTACGTAAGATGTTTTCCTCTTGAGTAAAAAAAGATTTTGTTCTACCACGGGCGTTCAAAAGCCAAAAACGCCCATGTAGCGTCTGAATCCCATCTTGAGTCATACATCATTTTAAAGCTTATGAATTATGCTTTAATCTAAAGTACTTTTAAAGAAAATCTAAAGGGGCTTTTTTTAAAAAAAATTCAAAAGTATTTTTAAGTGTAAAAAATTTTGGTGAAAAAACATTTTTTTCACCAAGAAATTTTTTTTGTTATAAAAAGAACACTTCAAAATGAATGGGACCATTAACATAGATTTATCAATTTACAAACTTTAGTGTCAGCTATAAATTTTTGAAAAAACACCATTTTCATGAAAATTACTAAAAACGCCATCTTCAACACCCTGTATTTTAACAACAAATGGTATTAGGACCAAATCCTCCCGGATTGTTGTTCTTCCACACCGGATCTACCATATTGCCAAATTTGAGCGAAATCGGAGAAAAAAAAATTTTTTTTGGTACACTTGGCGTGGAGTGCTTCATATAAAAACTGTTGCTATGTTTTTCTCATATATGTAATACTTCTATATTGCTACTGTAGCATATTTCTGTCAGCCAACATTTAAAAATTTAAGGCATATAAATTCTACTGCGCATGACTGAAAATTGATATTAATGAAAACAGTACCCGACTAGAAAATTTTGTGTGGCGACAATTAGGGCCCCGTTGGTTTTGCCTAACCAGAACGTTAGGGCCAAACGCGGGAGCCTAACAAGGCCCTCATATCGGATGTAACGGTGTTCCCCTTATTTTCCCAAATAAGGAATGCCTAATGCCGGCCTAATTAGGTAGGCGTTCGTATTTAGGAAAATTTGATGCTTACCAAACTAGGCCATCGTTGGGATTTCGCACTTTACCCTAACGTTCTGCTTAGGCAAAACCAATTGGGCCCTAATTCTAATAATAATCTTCAAATCAATAAAATGAAAAATAGCTCTGTATTTTTTTTAGTAATTTATTAAAAATATTTTTTATTTCTTAATTTTTTAAGAATTTTTAATATGCTAAATTATAATAACTGATCACATTAAAGATAATTCAGGTTTATTCCGAAATCCGTGTGATTTCAATTACTTATTATTTAGGAGGCTTTTTGATTAAAACAGTGAGTCGAACGATAAAAAGAATTGGAATATTGTGGAGAGTTGCAGGTTGTACAAATAATATAAGTTCGGATTAACAAAAAAGTAATCGTTGGGTAATTTTCTTAAAAAATCGCAAAAAGTCGAAAAATTCGATTTTATCGAATATTTCCTAAACGGCTACTTTCTCGTAAATGTAAATCAATATTATTTGTAGAGCCAGTAATTCTCCACAAAACAGATTCTGATACTTTTTATCGTGTGACTTACCATTTTCATCAAAAGCTTCCAAAATGGAAAATAATTGAAACCACACGGATAACGGAACAGTCCTTATTGAAAATAAATACAATTGCAGATATATCTGACAATCCTTATTTAGTTTTTGAACCGTGAAATTTAATAAAATTGGGTTTTAATGAAACAATTGTTTGGAAGAATGAATGAATCATGTATGGAAAGGAAAACTTGAAGAAGTTGCCTTTAATTATAACATTAGCATGGAAGACGAAACGAATCGAGTGACTAAAAATCAATCGTTAATATCAGCCTATTGAAATTTTCATTAAAAACTAGGTTTGACTTAAGCTTCCATTTTAACTCAAAGAATTAAGTTTGTAAGCAAAAATTTTAATCCTTGTCTTAACTTTGAAGTTGTAAGCAATTGAAAATCAGTCATTCGATTCGTTTCCATGCTAAGTCTATTAAATAGAAATGAATCAACATATCGGCACGAAAATGCAAAAGGACGTAACATGTTATATAAATAAGAAAAATTATAGAAGTGCACTCTGAAATGAATTTGAGTTATTTTGTTGTAACGTCTTTTTGCATTTAAAGTGACAATTTACAACCAAAAAATCAATAGTAAAACTTAAAAAAAATTTAGAAATAAAATCAGCTGCGGGTTTCAATTAAAAACCTTTTTTTATCACGTGCAGCACGACCACCATTCCAATCCCTGCAGTGATAAAGAGCTGATGCCAATGATTTTATGATGGTATGCTCACTAAGATCTTCTTTCGATTTTGGAAAAATTTTAACGAAAGCATCTGCAAAGAAAAAAAATTAATATCATTGGACACTGTTCAGAAATAACGTGACAACCCTTGAAAAATGTTTTTGATGCAGTTCGATTTCAAATAGTAACATATACATATCTGAATATCATTGCATTTGTTCTTCCACAAGGAAAGAAAAACGTAATTATCTCAAAACATTTTTCAAGTAAGCTGTGCATTATTTCGTAAAAAATTTTTTAAGTATACGTACCCCTTCGGCTGCTTTGGTGCAGTTGAATTTAAGCGCCAGTTCGCAACTTAAAGCATAACGAAAATGCACCGGCTGACGACCAACCCAATCAGCGACAGTAAACTTACTTAATTTACTAGGAAGATGTATCAGAGCAACTGCAATCATCTCTGGTTCCCACTGTAGACAGGCGACAGTGCTTAAGCAATCATTTACGAAATTCCATGCCATTTGCACCATTTTTTGAAGTTTCTGCTGATCGCCTTTGAAGCATTTCGCATATTTGAGCAAGAATGCGTATGGATGTTCCACCTGGATATCGATTTTCATGGTTTGCAGCAGAATACGCTCCAAAATCATAACTTCCTATAAGAGAATTTAAGAAAAATTTACCCAAATAATAATAAATTTAGATTTCTACTAAGGCACCTGCTTTGGAACTTCTTCGAATGAATAGAATTTCGGGTCCGTTAAACGTCCACGTGCAGTCTTCATTATATCCCTGCATTTCATGGGCGTTTCCTCCACTTTGCCCGCCAAGAAGAGGCCAAAGCATGCAGTGACATAACGCGGAAAGCTCTTAAACGAATGAAACATATAAAAGCGATGAAAGTACACCACTCCGGTAGCAATGATATTGTGTCCAAGGCCTATTTCGGTGCCACAACTCATGATGAAGCGTGCGCCTCCTTTGCAACAGCGACGTTCCGTGTCCAATGTTATGTCATCCAATACAGATGGTGTGTCTTTCAACTCTTTTTTGTCATAATAACAGCAAGGCATTGTCCCAATGTTGACAGCGATACTTTGACTAGGATTTGGGGAGTTTTGTTGTTGCCGCGTCTGTTCAGAATCTGGCTCAGTTGTTGTAGGTACAGGCATTCCTTCAAGAGAACATGATTACGCTATCGCTTAAATTGATTTATTTATTAAAAGAACAAAAGCACTTACGATTATGTTTAGTCCAAGATGCAAAATACTTTTTTCGAACTACATTTTATTAGAATTTTATTCACAAACCGAACAACAAATTAAATGTCAGGGCTGCCGATGGATGATTTGATTCCTAACTCTATTTAGACAAGCGGTGGAGGTTAGAGTCCATGCAAATCCCGGGATTTATTAAAACTATTTTTTATCAAAAATATGAAATTAAGTTGAAAAAATTCAGTAAACATTATTTAATTTTGTTGAACAAGCACCGATTTTGATCCGACATTGCTCATTTTGTTGGTAATTGAATTTAGAAAAAAAAAAAAACACTAGATTTATGCAGTTTAAAAAAAAATAGGAACAATTCTCAACAAAAATATTAGTTTTCGATGCATCTGTCGATGCTCAATCTGAATCTGGCATCAAAATCGGCCTATCTCGTATGGTTTTTGAGATATCCTCAACTCAAAGTTGAAATAACACGATTTGTGAGGTTATATGGAGGACACTCGAAATTATTTTCTATTGAATGCGTCATATAGTACTATTTTGTGCCTTCAAAATGAGTTATAAATTCATGAAACCATTTGAAATGATCGTAACTTTTTATAAGAAAATCTTTTGATACTATATCATAGCTCATTTTGAAGACAAAAGCCGTGTTCCTTTTGACGCGTATATACAATTGTATATGTTTTTAAATTGCAATAACTCATGAACAGTGAGTCGCACAATAAAAACTCTAAGGCACTTTTTTATGGAGAATCACGTTCTCAACAAAAACTTTTCATTTTATATTTAAAAAAAATGATCTTTTAGGAGTTATTCTATAAAAACTGGTTAAGCGCCGATAAACGGCAAAAAATCACTTTTTTTAAATAACTTCTAAATAATTATTATTTATCTAAATATTATTTTTACAAAAGATCAAAATTATTTGTAGAGCATGTGGTTCTCCCTGAAAAAGACACTTGGACTTTTTATCGTACGACTCACCATTCATAAGTTATCGCAATTTGAAAATTACAATTTTATATACGCGTCAAAAAAAAAAACACGGCTAAAGAATAGAACGAGATGCTGCATTTAATAGAAAATAATTTCGTGCATACTCCATATAACCTCAAAAATCATATTTTTTAAACTTTTAGTTAAGGGCATCTCAAAAACCGTACGCGATAGACCGACTCGGATTCAGAACTGGCAAATGCAGTGAAAATTACTATTTTTGGTTAGAATTTTTCTATTTAAAAAAAAAAAAAAAACCGCATAAATTTAAAGTGTTGGTTTTTTTTTTCAATTTCGGGATTGCAATTTATAATCCCGAAAATCTCGGGCTCGCCAAAAGGCCCAAAAATTGGCATCCCTAATACATATATATCGAACAAATTAAAATGGTATAGACTTAAAAACAAAGGCTTCAAAAAAAAAAAAAAAACTGGTCAAAATGTTCGAAAATTTGTCATATTTCGAAAATCATGACTCGGATTTAAAACTTTTGTAAACCAAATTTGTAGTGAATTAAATTCATTTGGCACCAATATTTTTAAATTCTATCAAGAGGTTCCGGTTTTCATAAAGCCATATCCCGATCTTCCGATGGCTATATCTCCGTAAGTTTTTTAAAAACAGAACTAAGAGAAGTTGTTCGTCCCATGAATCTTACATTTTTTGGTGTTCTACCGATTACCAACCACCACCACAAATAAAAATGGAAAAGGCCTAAGAATATTTTGAAACAAATGAGTTTTTTGGCACGAAAGGAAAATAAAAAATATGTAGCTGTGTCTTAGACGACATTTTATATATGCTTGTATAAGCACGTAGAAAAAAGAAAATTCACAATGGAGTCCCTGGTAAAAAATCTATGACAGCTGTCATGATCTTAAGTTCGTGTGGTAATAATCAAGTTTTTAATAATATTTTATCTTAAAGATTAGAACAAACATTTTATTCGTACATTTACATTATTTAATTTTGGAGCAGCTTCAAATGTTCTCATTAATATCGCATTTCTTTTTCCCCAGATTTACCGAAATTCGGCAAATTCTCGTTTTTCATTATTACAAGCGTTCATAAGGTAAATCTTAAGCCTTCCCAACTAGGCAAATGCTAGGCATTCCGAAACTAGGCAACTGTTCGTTTATCACTATGACCCCCGCGTTAGGCGTTCATTAGGCAAACCTAATTTAGGAATATCCTAAGCCTGCCTAACTAAGCAATTGTTAGGCATTCCGAAACTAGGCAACTGTTTGTTCATCACTATGACCCCCACGTTAGGTTTTCGTTAGGCAAACGAAATTCGGCAACTGTTCGTTTATCACTATGACCACCGCATTAGGCGTTTATTAGGCAAACTTAATTTGGACAAACCCAAAGCCTACTTAACTAGGCAAGTAATGGGCATTCCTAATTTAGGCTAACCCCATTACTTCCCAATTAGGGCCTAATGTATTTTAAGGCATGCCTAAGCAAATTTCTAGTCGGGTAGCGGTTGATTTTTTATGATTTTTTTACACTTCAATTTTGATTTTATTGGGATTTAAATTACGTTGTGCATATTCGAAAAAAATTTAAAAAAAAAAAATTTTAAGATGTCGCGTTATTGCTATTTTTATTTAAAACCAAAAGATTCGAAGGATAATTGTAAATTGCATAAGTACTAAAGTAAAGTTTTAATATGTATTATGCACTGCAGCTCACCAAATTTTTGCAAATATTTTTAAGAGGTTTCCAAGAGATGAAACAGTGCCCTTAAAAATATTGGGGTCTTATTTTGTAACGTATTTATGAACTATCATATCCAATTGGAAAACTTTTTTGAAAGGTCCGATTTGCTTAACGACCGCAGGATCCAGCTTTGCAAAGCAATCATTAATATGTATATTGATACGCGATTATTTTATGAAAGCACAAAATTGGTCAAAGAAAAAGAGTAAGTTAAGAAACAAATTTAAGTTAATTTTATTTAAAAATCAAAAATGTAAAAATTTCTTTATAGAAATAAAATCATAAATTATTTAAAAAAAAAAAAAAAATTAGCTTATAAGCTTAAATATTGGGCTATTCCGCCACTGCACCCTTTTGACATTTAAATTATTGTTTACAAATATTTCAAAATATTCCTAACATATGATTTTCAGTTGCAAAATGAATGTCACACTTTCGTGATTTTAAACAAATAAATTATATAGCACTTGAGCATACAGCAAGAAATATTAACTGGCCGATTATTTTCAATATGACGTCGGTTGATGACCAACTTAACTTTGTACAAAATAACGTTTGCAGCCTTTTCGAAGAATTTGTGCTAATAAGAACAAAAATAATAAAAAATTATCAAAAACCCTGGTTCAGTACCGCAATTAAAAATTTGATGGTTCAACGTAATGCCGCCTACAATCATTGGAAGCTATATAAAACACCTGAGTCCTGTGAGAGGTACAAGGAATTAAAAAGAAAAGTCGTCACTAATATAAGGTCCTCCAAAACTATTTTCTACAATGAAAAATTTCAAACTGTTATAGGTAGTAAAAAAACATGGAAGGAAATCCGCACTATAGGTATAGGGAAAACTTGCTCCAACCTTAGGAATGACCTGATTGAAGTTGACAAATTAAACCATAAATTTGTTGACATTAATATTCCATTAGTCTCTAGTAACTCCTACACAGACTATACGGGTGCTCTAAGTCAGGACATAATCTTTAGTTTCAGATGTGTTGATCAATGTGACATTCTTAAGAGCCTAATGAATATTAAATCTAATGCGATAGGTTTCGATGAGATACATCCGACGTTTCTAAAAGCTTTTCTTCCGATTTAACTTCCTTATATCACTCATATATTTAACACGGCCATAACTGCATCTTCGTTTCCCAAGGAATGGAAAAGAGCAAAAATCATTCCAATACCCAAATCAAGTAGTGAATATAGACCAATTGCTATTTTATCTTTCCTTTCCAAAGCGTTCAAACTTATATTGAACTGGCAAGTTAGTGAATTTATTCACGACAATAGACTGTTAACGGATCGGCAGTCAGGTTTTAGATCTGGGTAGTTGTGTAACTGCAATAATAGATGTGACAGAACAGTTAAGAGTTGGCCTGGATAGTAATGAAATAAATTTTTTGATACTTCTAGATCATTCCTAGGCTTTTGATTGTGTTGATCATAACATCCTTTATACTAAACTAGTCAATATGTTTAATTTCTCCACTACAGCTGCCAACCTAATTCTATCATATCTCACTGATAGATCACAAGCTGTTTATGCTAACAATTCAATGCCAAATTTCCTCCACCTCAAAAGAGGAGTACTCAAGGCTCTGTTTTGACACCACTTTTATTTGTAATTTACACCAATGACCTACCACCAAACCTAAAATATTGTAATGTGCATATGTATGCGGATGACTTTCAGTTATATGTTAGCTGTAATCGCAACACTATAATAAATTGTGTAGCTGAAATAAATGAAGATCTAAATCGGGTGCTGAATTGGGCAAACAAGTACGGGCTGTGTCTAAACCTAACCAAATCAAAGTGTTTAGTAGTTAGCAAAAAGATTTTTGATATTTCTTCTATTCCTAAAATAGTCCTAAACAACAGCTACATTGAACTAGTAGAATCAGCAAAAAATCTCGGAGTGGTTTTTAATAGAACGCTGTCGTGAAACAACCATATCAGCTGTACTATTGGTAAAGTTTATGGTATGTTACGCGCGCTGTGCACAACTCAGTTTTTTACACTGGTAAGGGTAAGGCTTTTGCTTGCGAAAAGCTACCTACTGCCCACTCTTCTGTATGGGTGTGAAATCTTTGCTAATTGTGATTTTTCTATGAAGCATAAGCTAAACGTAATTTTTAATAATATATCACGGTGTGTCTTTGGATTAAGGCGCACAAACCATATCTCAACCTACGCTAAAAAGCTATACAACATGTCATTTGAAAATGTATTGAAACTTCGGACTCTACTGCTACTGCATAAAGTGATATACACGATGCAACCTTCTTATCTCTATAGCAAACTAACTTTTTCGAGATCTACTCGCTCGAAGTCTATAATTCAGATACGCCATTCTTGCTTGACATCCGAAAGACAATTCTTTATACACACAATACGTCTTTGGAACGCTCTACCATCAAACTTAAGATCCATTCCCAACTTCGTGCAATACAAAAATAAACTGCTTATCCATCTAGCACAGCTGCAATAATAGGTTTTAGTTTAAGTTATTTTTTTGTAATTTTCACCAAATCTTTTTATTTTTATATATTATAGCCCAGAAAAATAAGACGAAAAAAGAGCTTCTGTGCGAAAAAATTCCCAGTGGAAATTTTTCACCGGAATTGTATTTATTTATGCATGATACACAAACTGTGAAAAGTCCAATGCAAAGTCGTGTGCGCATAAAAAGTTATTCGGGCTCAAAGGTCGCTAAAATCAGTTATTTGCAAATATCTCGCTAATGCTAACTTTTACAGAAAAATGTTGGTCTCCAATTTTGTAGCACAGGAAATTTCCTACAAAAATACGTTAAAAGTATTTGCGTACGACTTCTAGTTTAGGAGATCACCTAATTTAAAAAGTTGTTAACAGTTATGATATGAAATACTACCTATGAGTTCATATTAAAATATCTTACTTTTTAAATTGCAATAACTCTTCAATGAAAAGTTGTACAAACAAAATTAAAATGCCGTTTGAAAGATAATTTAATTTTCTATATACCGTGCAAAATTTTTTTTCGAACGGCTCATGACCTTAAAAATTTTCTTGAATAACCGTTAAGGCTTCGAAATTACTAGTTTTTTAAGGATATCTGCGAATTAGTAAGTACTACAATAAAATGTAATGGGACTAAATTTGTAGAGAATTACAAGATTTACAAAAAATAAGCGATATGTGTACACATAGAAGTAACCGTATAGAAGATATTCAATAGAAACCGGTTTTTTGGCATTTTAAGGGTTTTTTTGGAATATCTTCTAAACGGTTACTTCAATATGTAGGGGAAAGTGCGGTAAAGTGGGGTAAAGTGGGAAATGCCACTTTCAGGGCAAACTAGCAAAGTTGAGCTGTCATGCGCTTCTGATACTTGCAATGACAGTAAACAAATCTTAATGGTATAGCAACGCGTGCATACGTATTTTTGTGATCTCTGGAATCATGTAAAGTTTTTAAGTGATTTTGAAATTTCATTTTTAAATTTTTAAGCATCGATATTTTCACTGTTTCTGGAGATAAACCGATTGTAAGTACACAAAAATATTCTTTGTAGTCTTAATTTTGATAACGCAAAAGGATTCCGTGTAATTCATAGAGTGAAAGAATGACGCTCACATTTTTTGCAAAATGTGGTATCGGGGTAAAGTGGGAAATTTTTTATGGGGTAAAGTGGGAAATGTTATTTCACTATTGCTCTTCCCCAATTGTCAACGTATTATACTATTTCATAGTTAAAAAGTGCTTGGATGAAGCAGCTACACCATCAATCATCAAAACAGCTTTTTCCAGAACTGGTGTGTTCGAGCTCAATCCACACACGTTTGGCGAAGGGGATTTTATCGCTTCTCGTGTTATTGCTAGGGTTGAAGAAAGAGCTCAAACTGGAGCTGATCCAGGAGCCGAAATGTCGGTAGAAGACACTGACCGCGTACTTCTGGTTGTGGACGAAGGAAATTCGACTGGTTTGTTTAAAGAAGTCGCCACAACTTCACGATCAAGCTCGTGCGGCAATTTGAATGCAGCCGATCCATTGAAAATTTGCCAAGCAAAACAAAAATCAAGTAGAGGTCGGAAAGCCATGAAAAGCGCCGTTCTAACAACTCCCGAAAAGCTAAACGAGTTGCAAAAAGCAGCTGAGAAACGTTTAGTCAATAAACGGAAGAAAGAGAAAAACGAATCAAAAACAAATAGAGTGTAAGCGCACAAATATAAGGAGAGATAGCTTTGCCGCCGTCTAGTTAAATTTGGAACTGTTGAGTCTACTTTGACCAAAGTTAACTTTAAATTAAGTGTTAATCCATCCGATTATGACAAGATTTTTGATTCAACATTGTGGCCAAATTACGTACAAGTTCGTCAGTTCTCTTTTTTAGAGAAAAACATGCAACAAAAAGCAACTCAACATTAAATGCTTCACATCTGTCTGCAACTGCATCATCTTTTGATTTGCCGCTCAAGTCACTGCTCCAGTTTTCTACCCCATCACCATCATTGCCGGCATATTCGAATTTATCAACGAATTACGATCATAATCAAAGTCAAATTTCGTACTTACTTTATTATCAGAACGTTGGAGGTATGCGCACTAAGTGTATGGAATTTTTGTTAGCTATGTCTCAACAAGAATATGATATTGTGGTAATATCTGAGACTTGGCTTCATGAGAAAATCTATAATGCTGAATTATTTGGTAATTATTATGTTGTTTATAGACTGGATCGTTGCCATATCTCTTCGGGTCATAACAAAGGAGGAGGTGTATTGATTGCAAATAAATCTAAATTTAAGAGTCACCTTGTTTGTTTGCCTAATAATAGTAGGTTAATTGAGCAAGTCTGTGTTCGTGTTGATTTCACCAAAAGCCATTCTATATACTTTGTAAACTCTTATATTCCACCATGTAGTTCTATAGAAATTTATAATGATCATATAAATAATATTAACAATGTTTCTGATTCTCTGAGTTCTAATAACAATTAATCGTTTTAGGAGATTTTAACTTGGGTAATATTTCGTGGCAATTTGAAAGTAAAAATTTGTTGCCTTATAATTATACATCTGACATCGAGACATTAGTTATAAGCTCTTTTCTTTCCAATGGATTTTCTCAACTGAATCATATAAAAAACGATTTAGGAAGAATATTGGATTTGATTTTTGTTACTGAGGATTTAAGGACTACGTGCGAATTGAACCATTCTCCATTCTCCAATCTCCAAAAACACCATTCATCATAAAGCGTTGACAATTAAATTCGAATTTTATATGTTCAGTAAAATCGATATTGCATCAACTACTGTGCTAGATTTCTCTAAAGGCAACTTTCAAGAAATAAATAATTTTTTATCTTCATGTGATTGGACTATGATCGATTCTGCTTTAGACCCTTTTGAGGCGTATAATTATATTTGTGACAAGTTTTCATCCGCTATTAATTTATTTGTTCCGAAAAAATCAATAATCTGCACAAATAAACCTCCTTGGTTTAACCCAAGATTGTGTCACCTAAAAAATGTAAGAAATAAAGCCTTCAAAAAGTTTAAGAAAACAAATAGCGATTCAGACCGGTTACACTATCTTAATTTACGTAAACAATTTGATACTCTTCATAAATTTTCTTATAATAAATATATCTCAATGACTGAATCTCATCTTAAATCTAATCCAAAATGTTTTTGACATTTTATTAATGCTAAGCGTAAAACCAATGGGTTCCCTGCTAGTTTAAGGTTCGATGGTATGCAGTCTAATAATACTTTGGAGTCTTGTAACTTATTTGCTAAATTTTTTCAAGGGGTTTATGAAACCTGTGATAGCTTAACATCGTTAGACCATATTAATATTGAATCAAGATTAGGATCTGAAGAGAACTTCATAGTAACAGAAAATTATGTTTTTTCTGTTATTAATGCCTTGGAACCTAGTTTTAAATATGGTGACAATGATTTTCCTGCTACTTTCTTTAAAAATTGCAATAGAACACTTTCAAAGCCTTTAGCCTGTCTTTTTAACTTGTGTTAAAGGAACGGTAAATTTCTCGAAATTTGGAAAAATTGTATTGTGATACCAATATTTAAGTCTGGTGATCGCTGTGATGTAAGTAACTATACAGCCATTGTCAAACAATCAACTTTTGCTAAACTTTTTGACCATATAATTAAAAATAAACTTTTTGATCATATAAGCACAGAAATTTGTGCAGCTCAACATGGGTTTTTACAAGGAAGATCTACATGCACTAACTTAGCTCTTCTATCCAAAAATGTTGTTATGGCATTGAATGATCATACTCAATTGGATGTTGTGTACACAGATTTTTCTAAGGCGTTCGATAAAGTTAACCATTCAATTTTATTGTATAAGCTAAAGAAGTATGGGTTATATGAGTGTCTGTTAAAATTTTTTGAGAGCTATTTAACGAAACGTAAATTAAATGTTAAAATTGATTCTGTTGTTTCTGACATTGTTATAAATGCATCATCTGGTATTCCTCAAGGTACACATTGTGGCAGGCATTGAAATAAGCTGTAATAATACCCTATTTCTGCAGTAATAACTTCAAATTTGCAGTAATAACTTCAGAATATTGTAAAAAATTGTAATAATAATTTTTACCCAAATTCATATTATCTGTTTTGCGTTAATCGTTGAAACTAAATACTCATTTTATTTCGCTTATAACCGTTATTTTAGTTGTCTAACCTTACTAATTTGGGCTAAAATATAGCAACGACAATAAATACTCGGCAACTCTACTTTAAACATATTTTTATAAATGCATTCGAAGAAAATTTCGCTATAAATTTTCAATTTTAAATTGAACCATTGGCATGATATCTGTTATTTAATATTAATATTTAATATTAATCACTTGAATAAGACTTTAAAAAAACTTTGCTAAAAATTGCAAAAAAAAATTCTGCAGTAATAACTTTTTCTTATTTCAACCCCTGCATTGTGGTCCCCTTTTGTTTTTAATTTTTATAAATGATTTGCCTAATGTGATTAAATCGTCAAAATGTTTGATGTTCGCTGATGATGTTAAGTTGCTCTTAAAAGTATCTTCTATGTCTGATTGCTTACTGTTACAAAACGATTTAAATAAATTATCTGAGTGGTGTTTGTCCAATAATCTTTGTTTGAATATCAATAAGTGTTGTTCAAAGACCTAGGAGTGATATTTGATGTGAGCTTTAGCTTTAAAAGTCATTATGACTATTTGGTTTCGAAATCGTTTGCTATGTTAGGTTTCATATGTAATGTACGAACTTTCATCTGTACGTAAAATTTTTCTTTAAACTATTCTAATTAGTTAATTCTGTAAATTTCTTTTGATTGCGACAAGTGACAAAAGTATTCGTTTAGTAGATTACCTCAAATAGCTTCATACCAACCAAATTTCATTACAGCGGCTTATTAAAATTTACCATCTCTCTGTGTCATTAATTAAATGCCACCAACTTTGGTTATATAGAACAAGAAAACTGTACAATAACTCCATTAAGAAACCTTCTATTTCCGTCCATGTGGATACTTTCTTTCCTGTCCAACTCTCAAAGATTGAAGACCAGCTTAAGAGTTTTTTTTATTCAAAAAAATTATTGATTCGAAACAACATTTGCTACAGAAATTTCTTTGTTTTAAAGTCTTAATTTACATTGTGTTCGAAACTACACTTGGGTATGAAAAACTTAATCTTATCATAAAGCTTTATCTAAACTAAAGAATTCAGCAGGAATATCATCATTGCCCCAAGGAGGTTGCTGTTCCACATCTCTTCAATATTATAAGTTATCGATCATCTTTAATAAAGCCTGATATCATCTAGAGAATAGGAAAAATTGTCCACCACATAAAAGCTTTCTCTTAAACTCTTCAGCTAAAGTTCTTAGACAGAAAAAAAGAAAGAATAGCCAGCAACACAAGATCACCGTTTAGTTTTAAAGCAAGTGCGCGTGGTAAAATACTCGTATATAGTTTAGTATAAACGACGAAAATATTAAAATAAGCGAAAAATTTGCAAAAATAATTATTAAGTAACACGCGAGGAAAAAAATTGCGAAAAAAAATCGATATACTTAAACTAATTTTTGTTAGTAACGTGCTATCTAAAAAAAAAAAAAATACTTAATTAACAGGAAAAACATACAGTAAAAAAAGAAAAAAAAAAATCAGAAATATAGGTATAATTTGTTCCTCTTAAGAAAAAAATTAAATAATTAAAACATAATATAAGAATTTGCTAAAAAAAAAAGTGGTAAAAAGAGTAAAATCATTGAAAAAGAAAAGTTTATGTAAAGGTCCGAATATTAGAAGGAAAGGGAAGCTTGAGTGAAAACTAATTAAAGTAATACAGAAAGGAAAAATTTTGGAATAAGAAAGAAAAAATTTTAAAAAAAGTATCACAGAAAGTAAAATTTTGAAAAAAAGTATCACAGAAGAATTTGAGTGATCACGGTTTTATCACAGGTGTCAAGTTTCACAATTGTTGTAAAAAAAATTTGCATAGTTAGGGGAAAATTTTATGATTTTGTTGCATAGTGTTTCTTTTTTTTATGCTAATATTTAGTAAACTCAACAGTACAACAACAACAACGCAGCAGCAGTGAGGGCCTTCATCGCTCCAGCACAAACAGTAAGTTTTCATGATTTTGTTTATCACATAAAAAGAAGAACAATCAGCAACAAAACACAAAAAAAAATATTATTTATATTGTAACTAAACAAAAGCAAAAGAACAGTAAGCCCCGAACTGCACGAAAAAATTTAAGAGCTTCGAAAGCTCGCTCTGATCTTGCATCGTATCTACTTACTGTTGTTTTGTTTTCTACCAAAATTGGTAAGAGCAGAGATTTACAACATTGCTTTCTCTTGTTTAATTCTTCTTAAATTCTTCTTTAATTTCGAAGTTGATTTTGTTGATTCCATCCAAATTTGTTCTTAAAATTTTGTTTGAGTAATTTTTTTTTTTTTGGTGCGAACAAGGGTTTGCTTTTGATTTTTTTTAATCAAATTTAAAAACAACCATTTATTTCTCTTCTGTTTTTGAAAAACAATAACAATAAGAGTTCGCTTTAGTTTTCTTTGTGCTTTTTTTTTATTCGTTCCTCAAATTAAATTTTGTCTATTTTCCTTCAAATCATAATGTTGTACCAAAAATAAATAAATTAAAGTAAAGATAATATGTATAAGGGCTTAAAAATCTAACTCTTATTTAAATTAAATATTATATTTTGTTATTAAAAATCTAAAAATCTATTTGTATGACCAATTTAATATAGTGGCTAAGTAACTTATGTTTTTTCATAATTTTTATACGTTTATTTGAATTAAATTTTTGTTATATATTGATATGATTGTGTAAATTTTTTTTTATTTCCTTGTGTTAGGGTGATTTAATCGGGTAGAAAGATGTACATGGGGTCGTTATAGAATGTCCAAGCGACCATGGAGGGTGGGAAAGTGTTTGATATCGCAACAACATCTTATGATATCTTCATATATTGGGTTACTAAGGACCATCAAGTCAGAGTTCGACTAAACCTGCTTTTTTTAAATTTAAAGTAAGTTCTAGTCTACAAATGACCACCTGTTCTGTCGTGGTTTCGTTGTTATTTTTTTTTTTTTTGTTTGTTTTGGGTTTTTTTTTTTATATTAAATTAATTGAGTTTTAAGGGTAAAGGGACTCTGAAATAAAATCTGTTGGAATATAAAAGGGTCAGTTAGTTCAGTTAGCCGAAGAATCCCCCCATATATGCCACTGTTTTGCTAGCCCAGTCGAAGGGTCCCAAATGGCTTCTGATTTTGACTGGTGAATGGTTTTAAAAGATTTTTTTTTTTTGAAATCATTGAAAACTTTGAATTATTGAATTTCCATGTTCAAATATAAATATTCCATTACACATAAAAAGGAATTCTACGTGTTGTAAAGATCCATATACGATCAAAGTTTTATATGTGACTTTGGTTCGTAGTATACTGGAATATTGCTCTCTTATATGGAATCCATATTACGCCGAGCATTCTAATAAAATAGAAAGAGTACAAAAACGCTTTACTAGGTATGCAATAAGTATATTGCGATGGCAAAATGCTTTACCTTCATATGATGCTAGGCGTAAACTTCTTGGGCTTCAGTCATTGAAAGATAGGCGTACAATTTGTTCGTTATTATTCGTCTTTAATGTGTTAAATGATAAAATTAATTGCTGGGAAATTTCTAGTTTATTTGTTACTTATGTCCCTACTAGAAATCTAAGAAATTATAGATTATTAGAGGATCAGACTCATAGGACAAACTATTCATTAAATGAACCTATTGCAAGATGCATTCGTGTATGTAATAATTATTGTCAGTTCTTGGATTATAATGTTAGCTTGTATCGGTTTAAACTTAATTTATTTGAAATTTTTAATTAACTTACTTTAGTCTGTAAGATTCTTATTGTAGTCTGTAAGATTGTTAATCTGTAGACCGAATTTAATAAATAAATAAATAAATAAACATGACCAGACACAATACCATCAAATGCAACAAAAAGGATTGTCAACGTCCATTTCACATGAAATACGTTAACCTAACTACAAGCTTCTTTTATTGCAAAAACTGTGACTCGGACTTGGATGTTTCATCAGAGAACGACGAATAAGTTAAAATTTTACCTTTTTTTAAACACATTTTTTCAAACACGTTTGTCATCTATTTTTTTCCAGCAAAATTATTTTTTTTTTCCATATTTACTCCTATGGGTGTGTTTTATGAACTTTTTTTGACTTACAATAAAGATATTAAAACTTTGTTACAACATTTGTGTTAGTTTCAATTACTTTTTGAAAGTTTCCCACTTTACCCCACGATTTGCAATTTTTGCCATTTTGGGCATCCTCGGTCAAAGCGTCGTACTCAGCAGAAAATCCATATTTTCGGTTCGTTTCTTCGATAAAAATAAAGCTTATTTAATTTTCTTTGCTATAGGAAGTTGAAACATGAAAAAATAATAAGGTTTGTTCATTTTATGGAGCTTCGAAAAAAAGTTTCCCACTTTACCCCTCTTTCCCCTACACATGTGGCATATTTTTTGTAGACCTTGTGATTCTCTACAAAATTGATGCTGTTGCTTTTTATCGTATGACTTACCGCTTCAGAGATATCCTTCAAAAACCAGTTATTCAAGAATATTTTTAAGGTCATGAGCCGTTCGAAAAAAAATTTTGCACGGTATATAGAAAATTAAATTATCTTTCAAACGGCATTTTAATTTTGTTTGTACAACTTCTCATTGAAGAGTTATTGCAATTTAAAAAGTAAGATATTTAATATGAACTCATAGGTAGTATTTCATATCATAACTGTTAACAACTTTTTAAATTGGGTGATCTCCTAAACTAGAAGTCGTACGCAAATACTTTTAACGTATTTTTGTAGGAAATTTCCTGTGCTACAAAATTGGAGACCAACATTTTTCTGTAAAAGTTAGCATTAGCGAGATATTTGCAAATAACTGATTTTAGCGACCTTTGAGCCCGAATAACTTTTTATGCGCACACGACTTTGCATTGGACTTTTCACAGTTTGTGTATCATGCATAAATAAAGACAATTCCGGTGAAAAATTTCCACTGGGAGTTTTTTCGCAGAAAATGTCTTATTTTCCTGGGCTATTATTTCTATAAGTATGTGAACTATATTTAAAACTTCCCAATAAAATTTTTTAATAAATTTGTAGCCCCTTATACGATAATTGATTACCTAACGCATTACTTGAATGTTAAAACATTTTAGATATTACATGTAATGCAATAAATAATGAAATACTTTTTCAATTACATGTAATGCAATGGGTAATGTGAGAACATAAATTTCGAAAGTTTTTTTCTTAAGATTTTTTGATTTTTAAGTCATTTTGACGTTAACATTTGTTAATATTTCAAAAGAAATAAATAGTAAAGAGATAATATTTCAGATAATGTTTTCTCCGATGAACTTTTGGCCCAAAACAGAACCCAAAATATATCTATAACGTCCTACTACATTGATTTAATACTTATACTTATAACGCAAAAATAACCCAGAAAGTAATCGATACAATTTGTTTTAGATTACTCGATCGATTACATGTAATCGAATGTTTTGTTGGGGTAATCGATTCCGCCCAATGAAATGCGTATGCTAAAATAATGCCTTTGTAACCCAGAAAGTAATCGATACAAATAATTTTTTCGATTACTTGATCGATTACATGTAAGCGAGTGTTTTATTAGGGTAATCGATTACGCCCAATGACATGCATGTATTAAAATAATGACTTATGTAACCCAGAAAGTAATCGATGCAAACAATTTTTTTGATTACTCGACCGATTACATGTAAACGAAGATTTTACTGGGTTCCCAATAAAACTTTTGAATAAATTTGTATGCGCTTATACGATAATTGATTACCTAACGCATTACTTGAATGCTAGAGCACTTTATATCGATACCTTAGAGCGCTATAGTCCTATCTCCATTTTTCCAATTGTTGGGAAGTGCAAAAAGAAGATTTCAAACAGTGGTTACTTAGGATTGGCTGCTATTTTGATATAACGATATATGCAATATTTTTACCTGTAGTATATTTTAACATAATTTAAGTTTTTTAACCAATTTTATTATTTTCTAACGAAATCCCAGCCAATTTATAGTATGTCATTACTTTTGCCCTTATATAGAATTCCACTACTATTGAAAAAAACGACGTATTTAGTATATTTTTTGAATTTTTTCCACTAAAATGTCGTAAAAAGTCATAAAACGCGTGGAAAACACGAAAAAAACGATTTTTTTTTTTTTTTTTTCTTTGAATTTTTGAATTTTTGGTTCCGACAAACAAGAGTGGAGCCTTGGGTGTAACCAAATTTCTTCACTTAAATGTCGCAAAAAGTCATGAAACGCGAAGAAAACGCGAAAAAACGAAGAATTTTCTTCAAAAATGTGACTTATTTGAATATTTAGTGGAGATAGGACAGTAGCGCTCTTGAAAAAATTACAGTTTGGAGATAGGATTTTTTTTAATTTTCGAATATTTTGGTGTTTTAGTGGTATTCTGACATCACACAGTTTTCCACACGGTAAAGAAGCCCACAATGTTGCCATAACTGCAAAAATCTCAAAATCGCAAAAGGTGGAGATAGGACTATAGCGCTCTAAGGTATCGATATATTACATGTAATGCAATAAATAATGAATTACTTTTTCAATTACATGTAATGCAATGGGTAATCTAGGAACATAAATCATTTCCAAAGTTTTTTTTTTCGTATCCTAGATTTTTTGGTCGTTTTGACGTTAATATTTCAAACCCGACTAGAAAATTTTGTGTGGCGACAGTTAGGGCCCCGTTGGTTTTGCCTAACCAGAACGTTAGGGCCAAACGCGGAAGCCTAACAAGGCCCTCATATCGGATGTAACGGTGTTCCCCATATTTTCCCAATAAGGAATGCCTAATGCCGGCCTAATTAGGTAGGCGTTCGTATTTAGGAAAATTTGAGGCTTACCAAACTAGGCCATCGTTGGGATTTCGAACTTGACCCTAACGTTCTGCTTAGGCAAAACCAATTTGGCCCTAATTCACGCCTAACTAATAATAATCTTCAAATCAATAAAACGAAAAATAGCTTTGTAATTTTTTTAGTAATTTATTAAAAATATTATTTCTTATTTCTATCTTAATTTTTTAAGATTTGTTAATATGCTAAATTATATGCAAGTAATAACTGATCACATTAAAGATAATTCAGATTTATTCCGAAATCTGTGTGATTTCGATTACTTATTATTTAGGAGGCTTTTTGATTAAAACAGTGAGTCGATCGATAAAAAGAATTGGAATCTCTATTGTGGAGAATCGCAGGTTGTACAAATAATATAAGTTCGGATTAACAAAAAAATAATCGTTAAGGTAATTTTCTTAAAAAATCGCTAAAAGTCGAAAAATTCCATTTTATCGAATATTTCCTAAGCGGCTACTTTCTCGTAAAAATAAATCAATATTATTTGTAGAGCGTGTAATTCCCCACAAAACAGATTCTGATATTTTTATCGCGTGACTTACCATTTTCATCAAAAGCTTCCAAAATGGAAAATAATTGAAACTACACGGATAACGGAACAGTCCTGATTGAAAATAAATACAAATGCAGACATATCTGACAATCCTTGTTTAGTTTTTGAACCGTGAAATTTAATAAATAGGGTTTTAATGAAACAATTGCTTGAAAGAATGAATGAATCGTGTATGGAATGGAAAACTTGAAGAAGTTGCCTTTAATTATAACCTTAGCATGGAAAACAAAACGAATCGGGTGACTAAAAATCAATCGTTAATATCAGTCTATTGAAATTTTCATTAAAAACTTGGTTTGACTTAAGCTTCCATTTTAACTCAAAGAATTAAGTTTATAAACAAAAATTTCAATTCTTGTCTTAACTTTGAAGCTGTAAGCAATTGAAAATCAGTCATTCGATTTGTTTCGTCTTCCATGCTAAGTCTATTAAATAGATATGTATCAACATATCGGCACGAAAATGCAAAAGGACGTAACAACATGGTTCGACATATCGCTAGAAATAAGAAAAATTATAGAAGTGCACTCTGAAATGAATTTGAGTTATTTTGTTGTAACGTCTTTTTGCATTAAAGTGACAATTTACAACCAAAAAGTCAATAGTAAACTTAAAAAAAAATTTAGAAATAAAATAATAAAAAACATTTTTATATCACGTGCAGCACAGCCACCATTCCAATCCCTGCTGTGATGAAGAGCTGATGCCAATGATTTTATGATGCTATACTCACTAAGATCTTCTTTCGATTTTGAAAAAGTTTTAACCAAAGCATCTGCAAAGAAAAAAAATTAATTTCATTGGACACTGTTAAGAAATAACGTAACAACCCTAGAAAAATGTTTTTGACTAAAGGATGCAGTTCGATTTCAAATAGTAACATATATACTATATCTGAATATCATTGCATTTGTTCTTCAACCAGGAAAGAAAAACATAATTATCTCAAAACATTTTTCAAGAAAGCTGCGCATTATTTCGTAAAAAAATTTTTAAGTATACGTACCCCTTCGGCTGCTTTGGTGCAGTTGAATTTAAGCGCCAGTTCGCAACTTAAAGCATAACGAAAATGCACCGGCTGACGACCAACCCAATCAGCGACAGTAAACTTACTTAATTTACTAGGAAGATGTATCAGAGCAAGTGCAATCATCTCTGGTTCCCACTGTAGACAGACGACAGTGCTTAAGGAATCATTTACGAAATTCCATGCCATTTGCACCATTTTTTGAAGTTTCTGCTGATCGCCTTTGAAGCATTTCGCATATTTGAGCATGAATGTGTATGGATGTCCCACCTGGAGATCGAATTTTATGGTTTGCAGCAGAATACGCTCCATAGTCATAACTGCTTATAAGAGAATTTAAGAAAAATTTACTCAAATAATAATAAATTTAGTATTCTACTAACGCACCTCTTGTTGGTCTTCTCCGAATAAATAGAATTGCGTGTCCGTTAAACGTCCACGTGCAGTCTTTATTATATCCCTGCATTTCTAGGGCGTTTCCTCCACTTTGCCCGCCAAGAAGAGGCAACAGCATTCAGTAAAATAACGTGGAAAGCTCTTCAACGAATGAAACATATAAAAGCGATGAAAGTACACCACTCCGGTAGCAATGGTATCGTGGCCAATGCCCATTTCGGTACCACAACTCATTCCGTGTCCAATGTTATGCCATCCAATACAGATGGTGTGTCTTTCAACTCTTTTTAGTCATAATACCAGCAAGGCATTTTCCCAATGTTGACAGTGCTACTTTGACTAGGATTTGGGGAGTTTTGTTGTTGCGGCGTCTGCTTCAGGATCTGGCTCAGTTGTTGTAGGTACAGGCATTCCTTCATGAAAAAATTACGCTATCGCTTAATCTGAATCTGGCATCAGAATCGGTCTATCACGTATGGTTTTTGAGATATCCTTAACTAAAAGTTGAAATAACACGATTTGTGAGGTTATATGGAGGACACTCGAAACTATTTTCTATTGAATGCGTCATATAGTACTATTTTGTGTCTTCAAAATGAATTGTAAATTAATGATGCCATTTAAAATTGTAACTTTGTATAAGAAAATCATTTGATACTATATCATAGCTCATTTTGAAGACAAAGAATAGAACTAGAAGCTGCATTTAATAGAAAATAATTTCGTGCATTCTGCATATAACCTCAAAAATCATATTTTTTTAATTTTTAGTTAAGGACATCTCAAAAACCGTACGTGATAGACCGATTTGGATTCAGAACTGGCATTAAAAATAATAATTTTTGGTTTCAATTGCTTCAATTTTTTTCGAAAACCGCATAAATTTAAAGTTTTGGTTTTTTTAAAAAAATTCAATTAGCAACAGAAATGATTGGATCAAAATTGGTGATTGTTCAACAAAATTAGAAACTAAAGCCGTTTTTACCTGCACAATATGAGTCGCCCAGTAACCAATGTCTGAACGACCAATCGCTTTGATTTAGGTTTTACATAAATTGGGTGGCGTATTCATTCTCAGAGTTAAAAAATTTTTTTACCTCAGCAAGTGATATATACATATGTATATATATCGTTTAAGTTTATGAAGTGTTTGTAAATCAAATTTTTATGTTTTTTTTTTTTATATTTTCTTGTTAATTTTTATTAATTAAATGAAAATTTAAATTAAATCTATTGACTGTTTAATATGGTTTGAACATTTTAATATATAAGTTATTATATTCTGACAAAAAAGTGCGTACTTAATGTCAAAATACAAATTAAATCGAATTCCAAAAAATTCCGCGATTGCAATTTATAATCCCGAAAATCTCGGGATCGCCAAAGGGCCGAAAAATTGGCATCCCTAATATATATATATCGAACAAATTAAAAGTGTTCGAAAATTTGCCATGTCTCGAAAATCATGACTTGTATTAAAAACTTTTGTAGTCCATATTTGTAGTGAATTAAAATACCTTTCATATGACACCAATATTTTTAACTTCTATCAAGAGGTTCCGATTTCCAGTTCCGGTTTTCATAAAGCCATATCCTGATCTTCCGATGGCTATATCTCCGTCAGTTTTCGAAAAACGGAACTAAGAAAAGTTGTTCGTCCCATGAATGTTACATTTTCGGTGTTCTACCGATTACCAACCATCACCACAAATATAAATGGCAAAGGCCTAAGAATATTTTCAAACAAATGAGTTTTTTGGCACGGAAGGAAAATAAAAAAAATGTAGCTGCGTTTTAGACGACAGTTTATATATGCTTGTATAAGCACGTAGAAAAAAGAAAATTCGCAATGGAGTCCCTGGTAAAAAAACAATGACAGCTGTCATTACATTGTTAAAATAAAAGTTCGCGTGGATCGTGCAAATTTTTATTGAAAAATTTAAATTAAATTAAAAGCAAAAATAGAAACATAGCATGCTTATTACAACAGGACATAATAGAAGAAACAAGGCAAGTTACACGGGAAGATACAGTCTACTTGGCGGAGTATTTGAACAGCTTTGAAGGCAGCATCGTAGAAAATGGTAAGGAAGTGTATCCGGGTACGAGACAGGTTTTGTTTATAGCCATAACTTTTTACTGTTCAAACCGTTTCAGGTGTTTTATATATCGTTCGAATGGTAAGGAATGCACACAACTTTCTCTTTAAAGACGTAGAAAGTTATTTCATTACCTTCAAAAGTTATGGCCAATTTTCTAAGTACATGTTTTTCGCAATTTGGAAATTTGTATCCGGGTATGAGACACCTAGAAAAATGCAATGAAAATCAGAAAATATGAAATAAAAACCTCATGACTGTGCGTTAGCAAAAACTTTTATTAATTTTTCGTTCCAATAATATCGATATTTGATAGTTGCACCAGATTTCGGTTCGAAAAAAAGTGTCTCATACCCGGATACATGACATTTTAAGAAATGCCAAAAATTAATACCAATCTGAATCTGTCGAACTTTCCTCTTACTATGACTAAGTTTTTAAGCCAACACCGGAGTGAAAAGATCCATTGCTTATTTTAGTTACACACCTTAGGTCGCAACTCGATTGTAAAAAGCTTTTATGATCTGTTTCAAAGTGTTATATTTTAGAATTTATCAAATGAAAATGGGAAGTGTTATCAATAGCATTTAGTCTTTTACATCTACTTTGTGATACAATGTGGATTTGTGGAAATATAAATGGTTAAAACATTATTTTTAGGCTTTTCTTAAGTGTCATGTATTGGTGTATGAGACACATCATGTATCCGGGTATGAGACACTTCTTTTTCGAACCCAAATCGTGCGCAACTGTCAAATATCGACATGTATGTAATGATACGTGAATCAAGGTTTGTGTTTGCGTACAGTTATGGAGTTTTCATTTCGTATTTTCTAATTTTCATTTCATTTTTAAAGGTATATCATACCCGGATACAAAATTTGTAACGATATGGAAATTATACCCTACACCCAGGGTATATTCACTTTGTCCTTCCGTTTGCAACGCAGATAAGGAGGCGTGGCAGATATTAAAAAGTATATATAGTCTTGATCAGCGTCACCTTCTGAGTTGGTATAGCCAACTCCATCTGTCTGTCTGGCAGGCTGGCTGTGCGTGGAAATATTTTTTACGGGAAAACTAGCCATGATAATTCAATGAAATTTGATGCGTTGGCTTTGTCGTAAAAGTTAGGTCGTGGGATTGAAAATGAGCGAAATCGGTCAACGGACACGCCTACCGCCCATACAAAATATACATTCAAAATTCAACTTTAGGAGTATTTTTCACAACAATTCAACCAAAATACACTTAAATACTACGAATTATTAGCGCAAGCTCTGAGCAAAAACTGGGCGGATTCGGACAAGAGGGCGTGGCATCTTCTATACAAGCAAAATCTTTAAAACGCTATGCTAAAAGCTTTTTTTGAGATAATCAAACTAAATTTTACTCAGACACTTAGAACTATAAATGCAAGCTGTCAACAAAAACTGGGTGAAATCAGACAAGACGGCGTGGCACCTCCCATAAAAGCAAAATTTTCAAAATACTGCAGTGTAGGGTATTTAATGTTTGGCCATGCCAAATGTTACACCCTTACTAGTTTTTTTTTTTCAAACCAAAATCCGGTGCAACTATCAAAATATCACAATAGTTTTTGCTAACGCACAGCCATGAGGTTTTTATTTCATATTTTCTGATTTTCATTGCTTTTCTCTAGGTGTCTCATACCCGGATACAAATTTTAAATTGCGATAAAAAGTACTTAGAAAACTGGCTATAACTTCTGCATGTGATAAAATAACTTTCTACGTTACGAAAGTTTTGTGCATTTCTTACCTTTCGATCGATATATAAAACACCTGAAACGGTTTCACCAGCAAAAAGTTATGGCTCAAAAACAAAACCCGTCTCATACCCGGATACACTCCCTTACATTTTATATAAAATTGATTTTTATGTATAATTAAATAAATTTCCTTTTTAATTTGATAGAGGATGGCAAAGCGCAAGTTCAATTAAGAAAAAGTAGGACAATATTTCGAAAAAATAAACTTACAGCAAGTAGCTAAAAGTGATGTACATCACTTGTGGAACAAACTTTTGGATGATAATGAATGTTGAATGAATTGTTGTATCCGGAAGTCGAAAGGTTTGATAAAATGATATTTGCTTACGTTCGCTTCATTCTACCATAACAATCATTCCATTACAATTGCATCCTTGTTATCGGACAACAAGAAAAAGATAACCATTTTCGAAATGGAAATTGAGGACGACGACAATGAAGGAGATATCTCACATAATTCAACTTTGAAAACACATAAAGAATCTACCATGTCCTAATAGGACTAAAACGCAGAGTATTGATATTTTGTTTTTAAAACTGATTTGGTTCGTTAAGCTTTTAATTGTAAGAAAGTATATGTAATCAAAAATGTCTGGTCGGATTTACTTTCAGAGATATAACCATCGGAGATCGGGATATAGCTTTTATGAAAACCGGTATAAGTTCGGAGCCCCTGGCTGCATTTTAATATAATGGTGTCATATCAAAGGTATTTTAAATGACTACAAAATCGTTGTACAAAAATTTTAAATCCGAGTCATGATTTTCGAGATATGGCGTACTTTCGAAATTTATTTAAATCAATCAAGGGATTCCGAACTTATACCGATTTTCATAAAAGCTATATCCCAACCTTCCGATGGCTATATCTCCGAAAGTAGGTTCGACCAGATCTTTTTGTTGCTGTTGTTGTAATTAATTCACAGAGCTCTAATTGTGCAAAAAAAAAAACAACAGTTTTTAAAGGTAAATTGTTCCCTTTTTTCAGAAATCACTAAAATGTGTTTAAAAAAAGTAGCATATTTCTTTAAAAGCTATGTTTATACATAAAAATACATTAAAATAGCTGCCTAACAATCGCTGTCTTGAATATTTTTAAAATTTCATATTAATAGGGATAAGTTTTTTGTACTAATTAAATGAAAATGTTAATTTTTGAGAGCAATAAAAGCCTTTAAAAAATTCAGGTTCTTAATAATATTTTATCTTAAAGAAAATTTACATTATTTAATTAGGGACCAGCTTCAAATGTTCTCATTAATATCGCATTACTTTTTCCCCAGATTTGCCGAAATTCGACTTCTCGTTTTCATTATGACAACCGCATTAGCCGTTCATTAGGTAAATCTTAAGCCTGCCCAACTAGGCAAATGTTCGTTTATCACTATGACCTCCGCGTTAGGTTTTCTTTAGGCAAACGAAATTCGGCAACTGTTCGTTTATTACTATGACCACCGCATTAGGCGTTCATTAGGTAAACCTAATTTAGGAATATCCTAAGCCTGCCTAACTAGGCAATTGTTAGGCATTCCGAAACTAGGCAACTGTTCGTTTATCACTATGACCCCCACGTTAGGTTTTCGTTAGGCAAACAAAATTCGGCAACTGTTCGTTTAGCACTATGACCACCGCATTAGGCGTTTATTAGGCAAACTTTATTTGGGCAAACCCAAAGCCTACTTAACTAGGCAAGTAATAGGCTTTCCTAATTTAGGCTAACCCCATTGCTTCCCAATTAGGGCCGTATGTATTTTTAGGCATGCCTAAGCAAATTTCTAGTCGGGAATGAAATAAATAAAAAATATAAAATATAAATTAGAGTTATTTGTTTTGATAACTCTGTTTAACTGTAACTGTTTCGAGGATGTGGAAAGGTTAGTCAAATTTAAATACAAGCTTTATATAAGATTAAAGTTTAATTAAGCTTTACGTATCTTTGGCAGATATTTATTGCACATTTTACTCTGGAACACAACGTGAATGGGGATCAAAAAGCAAGTATTGTACGGTAAGAACATTCTACTGATGTGATTTATGCAACTATAAGTTTATAGTGAATTCTTGTATGAGCCTTATATAATATAATAATAATAATTCCATTCTAGGTGCAAAAGTAATGTTACAATATAAATTGGCTGAGATTTTGTTAGAAATGAATGAAATTGGGCTATGATTTCGCACAAAGTTTACATGATAGTGTGAAATTGATGGAATTTACTTGAAAAACTAATAATGTTCAAATAACTAATTAATTTGGCACATATGACATTATGACATTACTTTTGCTCCTTTATAGACTTATTTCACTTTCAAAAGATATATATTTAAAAATTTTGTTTTAATTCAAGATGCAATTGTGCGAAACGAGACGCGTCTGCGTTTTCAAATCATCTTTGTTTGAAAATTGAGGACTGGCCGTACCAAAGTACCAGAATGAGGCAAAATTAATGTCATAATACGAATTGATAGACATTTTGATAGAAATGATTAAAATTGTTTTCTGTTTCCACGAAAAGTTTACTTGATGATATAAAATTGATGCCATTATGTTGGAAAAACGATACCGGTCAAATAACCGAGTATTATGGCACATAATATATACGACATTAATTTGCCTCGTACTGGTACTTAAGCCCTTTTGGTACTTCCATTCCTCAATTGTATGGACATAAAACATATACAGATGGACGCCCAATTTAGGATTGACCGTGCCAAAGGGCCTTAGTACCATTACGAGGCAAAACTAGCATTATAATATGAATCGGGTGATATTTTGTGAGGAATGATTAAATTTGTTTTCTATTTTGAGGAAAAATTTACTTGATGGTGTAATGCCACATAGTATTATATCGAAAAAATGTTATTGGTCAAATAACCGATTATTATGGCACATAATATGTACCTTGCTTTTTGCCTCGTAATGGTACGTATGCCCTTTGTTACGGCCACTCCTCAATTGTATTTCGCACAATTGAATCTTGGGCTTAAAACGAAAAAATTTGTATAATTATTTAATTTTTTGGGTGAAGGAAAAAATTAAACACTCTATTTTTCTTTTTTGTTAGAAACAAATCAAAAAGAAAGAACTACAAAGAAAATGTTCCTTGATTCTCTATGAAAGGGCGTGATAAATGTCAAAAATCGATATTTAAAAAGGTTTAAATACATAAGAAATTTTAGAAAATAATACAAAATAAATTTTAACATTTTTTTAATAAGTATTTAATTTATTTTTTGCAATTGTTTTTAATTTACATATTTTAATTTGAGTTTACACAAAATATTATTTAGATTAGTATTATCTCTTCTAGATATACACTTTTCATTTGTAATTTAATTGTTTTCAAACTGCAATATAGAATACAATGCAGTTTGAGAAAAATTCCACGGAAATATTGATTCACGATAACTACCAGAATGTTGTATACACATTAATTAGTGCTAGTTTATAAGTTTTTGTCTTGTTAGCACATTAAATTAATAAAATAAAATAAAATCGAATCAAGTATGTATTTAGTTAATAAATGGTTAATGTTTCAGGTAATTTTTTCCTGATGAAGTTTTAGTCCAAAACAGAACCCATTCCATACTCTCCATTAATAAAAAAATTCATTACTTGGAATTGCTCGTATAACTACATCGATTCAGTACTTTATAACTCTAAAGTAATCCAGAAAGTAATCAACAGAAAAAAATTTTTAGATTACCCGAATGATTACATGTAAGTGAATATTTTACTGGGGTAATCGATTACGCTCTATGAAATGCGTGTGCTAAAATAATGCCTTTGTAACCTAGAAAGTAATCGATACAAAAAATTTTTTCGATTACTCGATCGATTACATGTAAGCGAATGTTTTGCTATGGTAATCGATTACGCACAATGAAATGCGTGTGTTGAAATAACGGCTTTGTAATACAGAAAGTAATCGACACAAAAAAATTTTTTCGATTACTCGATCGATTACATGTAAGCGAATGTTTTGTTGGGGTAATCGATTACGTCCAATGATATGCATGTGTTAAAATAATGCCTTATGTAACCCAGAAAGTAATCGATGCAAACAATTTTTTAGATTACTCGACCGATTACATGTAAGCGAAGTTTTTGCTGGGTTGTATTCATCTCATTTCATCATCATCATCATCTCATGTATTAATTTGTCGCCATGTGACTAGTACTATAATTATAAGATATATATCTTATTGTACTAGGAAGGAACTAAATAAATAAATAAATAAGATAAATAAATAAATAAATAAATAAAAAACCAACACATACAAAACTACCGCATGCGCAAAACAAATTATCAAATCAAGGTATGTCAATAATCATGTCTGACTTCAAATACATTGCGCAGGTACGTTATTAGCAATATAGAAGTATTAGATATATAAATAAGGCAAAGTTTGCGAAGATTTAAAAATTGATAGTTTCGAGCAGCCAGCAACAACAGTATCAGGTTTGGGCGTGGAAATTAGATCAACAACGGGTGCAGCAGTCATTGAAGCCGAAATAGATTCGAAAAAATATAAAATACTATGCCACATAGTTCCGGATTCATGGATTTCATGAATTGTTCTGCTAGGGAAAAAGCTTTTTGAAAGATGTTACTTTAGTCGCTGAGGATTAGCCCAGGCAAACTAGCATAAAAATTTATGTTAAATAACAATAATTAGGGGAAAGCTGAAAATCGGTACAGATCTTAGAAACACCATTACAAATACTCTGTCAAAAGTCCCCATTGATCCCATGTGAGCTAAAAAAGTTATTCAAGGTCAAAGGTCACAAAAAATAGTTTTTTGGAAATATCTCGGTAACTTCTAGAGAAAAATTTTTGTCCGCAATTTTGTAGCTTATAAAATTTCATATAAAAATTGCTTACTTTACAAACTGTATGTTGTTTTTCTTTCGTGCGATGCATAGTTTAGGAGGTATCTTTCGAATATCATGAAATTTAGAGAAAAACTATTTTTTCAAAATATCTCGGAAACGATGTGCCCTGGGAAAAATTTTTTCATGCATTTTGTAGTACGTGCGATTCCCTATGACGGTCTCTCCAAACACTATTTTCGTCCGACTAACCGTTCATGAGATATCGCGATTTGAAAATCATTCAAAAATCAACTTTCGAATTATTTTACAATGCACACTCGTATGCCACAAGGTCTTTGCTTTGCCGTCGCTACGTCGACTGCGCACATTATCGTTTTCAGGGTTGCCACATGGAATTTTTTATGTTATTCTTAAAGCATACAATTTAGCAAGATAAAAAAAAATAAATTTTTGTTTTAAGGGGACATTCGCTTTCGTAATTGAAAAGAAAAACACTTTTTAAAAATTTTATTATGAAAAAACTATTATATTTATTGACAAAATTTCTTTTCGACATTGTAAAACACTGTTTAGGAAATATTGTAAATTTTTTTTTTTTTTATTTTTAGTTTCCCTTGGCTGCTGTAGAGGGCGCCATACAAAAGTTACTTTTTAAACTGGTAGGAAATTTTTCTCCGAAACTACTCAACCGATTTTAAAAAACCAAAGAGCATACAATTACTCATAAAAAATATTAAACAATAAGCCTCTGAAAGTTTTAAAAAATATCCCCCCTTTTTTTACGGGGCATTTTTTGAGGGTAAGTCCCTAAATTTTTTCGCATTTTTCATAAATATTCATACAAAAACTTCAAAATATAAAACAGTATGAATTTTAAAGGCTTATTGTATAGTTTTGGGTCTCACGAATAAAATCCATTTTGAATTTTTCAAAAATCTGTTACAGGAGGTCTAAAATATTTCCTACCGTTTTAAAAGTAACTTTTGGATGGCGCCCTCTACAGCAGCTAAGGGAAACTAAAAATAAAAAAAAAAATTTTTTCATATTTCTTAAACAGTGTTTAACAATGTCCAAAAGAAATTTTGTCAATAAATATAATAGTTTTTTCATAATAAAATTTTTAAAAAGTGTTTTTCTTTTCAATTACGAAAGCGAATGTCCCCTTAAAAAGTTTATATAAACTTTAAAAGTTCAACATTCACTTTTAGGGTTGCCACCTGGTTTTTTTTCGTATATTTGGCTTAATCCATATACTATAAAAATAAAAAAAATTTTAGTTTTGAAACGCTTCAAAAATCCTTCATAAAAATCCATTATACATTTTTAGGGTTGCCACCTAGTCATTCTACAAAATTTTTATTAAATCTCACTTTTTTCGACTCAATTGAATTTTTTGGCTTTCAAATACGGTTGAATAATCTCTTCGAAAAATAAACAAAACTTTCAGGGTTTCACCTGAACGTATTTAAAAGCCAAAAAACTCAATTAAGTCGAAAAAAGTGAGATTTAATAAAAATTTTATAGAACGACTAGGTGGCAACCCTAATAATGTATAATGAATTTTTATAAACTTTATCTAAGCGTTTCAAAATTGAAATTTTTTTTTATTTTTATAGTATGTATATGGATTAATTGGCCCTATGCTCCTCCTAGGAGTTAAAGGAGAATACATACATATGGATTAAGCCAAATATACGAAAAAAACCAGGTGGCAACCCTAAAAGTGAATGTTGAACTTTTAAAGTTTATATAAACTTTTTAAAACAAAAATTTATTTTTTTTTATTTTGCTAAATTGTATGATTTAAATAAGAATTACTTAAAAAATACCATGTGACAACCCTGAAAACTATAATGTGCGCAGTCGACGTAGCGACGGCAAAGCAAAGACCTTGTGGCATACGAGTGTGCATTGTAAAATAGTTTGAAAGTTGATTTTCGAATGATTTTCAAATCGCGATATCTCATGAACGGTTAGTCGGTCGAAAAAAGTGTTCGGAGAGACCATCATATGGAATCGCACCTACTATAAAATGCATGAAACAACTTTTTCCTAAGCAAGCAATTCCCTATAAACAGTATTTTTACTTTTAAGGTCTGACTCACCGTTCATGAGATGATTAAATTTAAAGCTCAACACATCACTATGCGCACTCATAAGCGGCACACACATTTAAATAATTTTTGCCTCAATTTAAATTAAGATGTCTCCCAAACTATAAATCGCATGAAAACAAAATGTGAAACGTTTTTATAGGAAATTTTATAAGCTACAAAATTGCGGACAAAGATTTTTCTCTAGAAGTTACCGCTGGCGAGATATTTCCAAAAAACTATTTTTTGTGACCTTTGGCCTTGAATAACTTTTTTAGCTCAAATGGGATCAATGGGGACTTTTGACAGATTATTTGTAATGGTGTTTTTAAGGTCTGTACCGATTTTCAGCTTTCCCCTAATTATTGTTATTTAACATCAATTTTTATGCTAATTTGCCTGGGCTAAAATATCGCTGCCTGTATCTATCAGAGCGCAATAATTGTGCTCGCCTATAATAATAGGTGTACTAATGCTAGGCAACTGAATCAAATTTACGTTAGCTACTTTGTCTTTAGGTGCCTTAATGCTTGTTACTAATTCTTTTGGACACTTTGAAGCGATGTGTCCAAAAAATACACTCAAGTTTGCATTTTTTCCCTCCCACGATCAGTGCAAAAATTGGGATGGGTTCTAGTAGAGCATTTTCCATTGCCAATGATGAGTAGAAAAAAACAGACAAAGGGTTTTTTGAAGTTCGGTCGTAAAGCGGCGCTTTAGCGATTCGAAATTCGAAAAATCAATTACTATGGAAAAACCGTAGTTTTAAGTTAAAAATTCAAATTTTTTACATGAAATATTCTTTTCTCGTTTATGATGTATTGTAAACATAACTTAAACATACTCCCGTGGATATTTTCTTCGTAGATATTAAAAGCATATCTTGCTCCGCTTTGGATAAATTTGAAAAATCCGTGAAAAATTTTTTTGCATTTTTTTCCCTCCCATGATCAATGAAAAATTTGAGATGGGTTCTAGTAGAGCATTTCCGATAGAAACAAATTTCTAAAGCATTTTTCGAAGTTGAATCGCTATACACAGTTGGCTTGAACGAAAAAAAGCCGTTCCCCGATGACGCCAAAAACCAAATACGTTCTTCGACCCTCTAGACCATGTATAATCAGAATACACCATTTACAAAAACGTATCAGATTCTCTTTGCATTTTTCTATATCTTTTATGTAACGGCATTATCCTTATAAAAAAAAAACTGAAAAAATGCTACAAACAAATATAAAAATAGTCATTTTCGATGTATTTTTCGATGGTAAATTTTCACCCGACATCAGAAGTGCTCCATCTTGAATGAAAAGCTGAGTTTTTTGCTATATTTGAGGTTATATAACAAGATAAGGTAATTTCTTTACGTAAAACTTGATTTAGTAGTCTGAAGCACTAGTATGTTTCTTTAAAACTTAACTTAAAATATTTCGATGTCTGAATTTTACTCCGAAATATCGTAAACTGAAATATTGAAAAAACATGTTTTTTGCATTAAATCGCAAATAAATGAACACCTTAAGCTGAGTTCACACATTTAAAATTAATCTTTATTTAAAATTAAATTTTAACAAATTAAGTAGATGCATTTCAGGATGTTCACAACCCATCTTCAGCAACACGAATGCAAATATTTTAATTACAATAAAATAAACAAAGTGTAGGACTTGCCTTACATAAATAACGGACATAAACATAATCTCATTAGAAAGAAAAAACCAATTTTTCTGTAATTTTCTCCAAAACGGTGCAAGATATGCTTTTAATATCTTCGAAGAAAATAACCATTGGAGTATGTTTAAGTTATGTTTAGAAAGCATCATAAACAGGAAATGAAGATTTCATGTAAAAAATTTGAATTATTTACTTGAAAGTTAGGTTTTTCCATAGAACTTTCTTGAATTTTAGAACTTCGAATCGCTTAAGCGCTGCTTTACGATCGAACTTCGAAAAACCCTTTCACAGTTTTTTTCTACTCATCAATGACAATTGAAAATGCTCTACTGGAACCTATCCCAAATTTTGTATTGATCGTGGGAGGGAAAAAATGCAAAATTTAGGGTATTTTTTAAATAACGATACAAGATATGCTTTTAATATTCGGGAAGAAAATAATCATTAGAGTATGCTTAAGTTATGTACAGAAGACATCATAAACAAGAAATGAAGATTTTATGTCAAAAATTTGAATTTTTAACCAAAAAGTACGATTTTTCCATAGTACTTGATTTTTCGAACTTTGAACCGTTATAGCGCCGCTTAGCGACCGAACTTCGAAAATTCCTTTGGTAGTTTTTTTCTACTCATCAAAGGTAATCGAAAGTGCTAGGTTAGAACCCATCCCAAATTTTGTGTTGAAGAGTGTAATTATAGGCTAATTATAAGCTATGTATTTAAATAACCAATCGCCAAATAAAAAGCTTTCCATTAAAAAAAAAAAAAAAAATTCTGCTAGGTTAAGCTTAAGCTAGTAGAGGGATTTCGAAAAAAAAACATTTTGAATTAAAGAAAGTATTCAATAACACTGTGGAACAAAATTTGGTCGACAAAAGTTTATTTGGATCTGACGCTGCGAGGTGAAAATATAGTCAAAATAAAAGACCAGTTTGTTCAAGTTGGCTCTAGTTTTCGAGAAAAGGCCGTTTGAATTTTGCACTTCAAATTATGTGGTTTTTTCGATATGTCTCGTAAGTTAACTGAGTTTTGTAGCATTTGGTGGTGAAATTTTGTTTGTCTCGTCCATATCTACACTTTCACTACCAAATCAGTGCTTTTGGATGCATTTTTGGCAATTTAAAGCACAAAATTCCCAAAAAAGTGATATTTTTTGCCTTTTATGACATACGGCTCAATAGAAATCACACGAGATCCATACGAACACTTTGATATAATATATGTGGCATACGGGAAAAAATTTCTCATGTGAGTCATCTAAGAAATTAAACGTAAAAAAGGCTTTAACAAAATGATGTTTTGTAAAGATTTTTTAAAGATATTTTTTACAAGATATTTAACAAAGGTCGGGGAATAAAATGGTATTTTTGTTTTGGACCAAAATTTTTAATTTATTATTGAAAATCATTATTTCAAATAGGTACATACAAATAAAGCAAGCACTCTCCACTTGTCTAAAAACTATATTCCAGAAAAAAAATTGGGGTAATCGATATTGGTTCAAAAGTTATTAACAATATAGTGATGTCGTGCAAGTCTTTTTTCAGCATTGGAGGAAAACAAGGCATCTTACGAAAAAAGTGTATATGGCATAAAATGCTTAGAATTATCTAAGAAATACGTGTGAGTTTTTTGGAACACATCAAATTTTTTTTTTGGACCTTTTGAAAAATTATAAAATGTCTCCGAAAATTTTGAAAAAATTCACACGTATTTCTTAACTAATTCTAAGCATTTTATGCCATATACACTTTTTCGTAAGATGCCTTGTTTTCCTCTAATGCTGAAAAAAGACTTGCACGACATCACTATATTGTTAATAACTTTTGAACCAATATCGATTACCCCAATTTTTTTTCTGGAATATAGTTTTTACAAGTGGAGAGTGACCACATATTTTTTATATATTTCTCAAAGTCGGAGAACTTGCTTTATTTGTATGTACCTATGTGAAATGATGATTTTCAATAATAAATTAAAAATTTTGGTCCAAAACAAGAATACCATTTTATTCCCCGACCTATGTTAAAAATCTTTTAAAAAAAACATTTTTAAAAAATCTTTACTAGTTGTTACAAAACATCATTTTGTTAAAGCCTTTTTTACGTTTAATTTCTTAGA
The DNA here is from genome assembly GCA_951812925.1 of Calliopum simillimum. Lineage (NCBI taxonomy): Eukaryota > Metazoa > Arthropoda > Insecta > Diptera > Lauxaniidae > Calliopum > Calliopum simillimum. The sequence goes on along the minus strand of OX638368.1, from coordinate 77,536,101 downwards.
TGACTCACTTGAGAAATTTTTTCCCATATGCCACATATATTATATCAAAGTGTTCTCGGCTATAGGTTAAAAGTCAAAACCTGTACATAAATCCACCGGATATCCACGCTTGGCGTGTTTTGCTTCAAGTATAAAAAAATGTTTTTTGCTCATAACTTTTTTTCTTCTCAGAATGGATACCCACAGTTGCTTAAGTCTTGAGTCTTTCTTGCGTAACCGACCAAGATCCGACTTGATATCTCCGGTTTTTATGAAAATTGGTGGAAAGTTAGTGTTTGACACACATATAACTGTGGTAAAATGATTTTCCGAAATTCCGAAAATTTCCAAGATGGCGGCCACACGGAGTTCGATCCAACCTTTGGATACTCACACATATGAAAATTCATAGCTTCTCGGCTTTTTATCCGATTTTAATTAAATTTTCAGGGTTTCCGTAGAAAAGTATGAGCTTTTAAAAAAAACCAAAAATTAATTTTTGGTGGATAAAAACCTTTTTTCTTTTTCAAAGCCATTTTGGGACTTGGTACACCCTTTATATTTTTTTTTTTTGAAACAATTTATAACAATTATTTTCCGGCCCTCAAAATTGTGGTATGTACCTTGTGTATGTTATGTTTGTCAAGTTATGAGTTTTTGAAGTTGTATAACGTTATGTTTATCATCAGTCGTTGGGTTCCCACCATCCAAACGCCGAACGGTATTTTTTTCAGTGAAATTCTTCATAGAATTTTTTTGTGGAATATTTTAACCCATTATAACCAATTTTTGGATAAAGAGGTCAAAAACACCCATAGGAATGCGACCCCATTATCCAAAAACTTGGTTATAATTGGTTAAAATGTTCTACAAAAAAATTCTATAAAATATTTCACTAGGGTTTACCGAAAAAAATTTCGTCCGGACGGTGGCAACCCTAAATAGTAGCGCACGCGCACCTACGACTCATGATAAACACAACACATCTTCAATAATTATTTATAATTTGTTATAAAATTTACTTTTAAATAAAAATATTTAAAAATAAAATAAAATGGGTGCACCAAGCCCCAAAATGGCTTTGAAAAAGAAAAATGGTTTTTATCCACCAAAAATTAGATATTTTCAAAAGCTCAATCGTTTCTATAGAAACCCTGAAAATTTCATTAACATCGGATAAAAAGCCGAGGAGCTATGAATTTTCAAATGTGTGAGTATCCAAAGGTTGGGTCGAACTACGTGTGGCCGCCATCTTGGAAATTTTTGGAATTTCGGAAAATCATTCTACCACAGTTATGCACACACATACTAACTTCCCACTAATTTTCATAAAAATCGGATGTGTCAAGTTGAATCTTGGTCGGTTACGCAAAGAAGACTCTTTTAGAAACAATGCTGCGTTAAAAAATTATAAATTTTATTTTGTGTAGTATAATTACACTATGCAACAGCCAAATCTCCCAGTGAATGCCACTATCAATTTCATATGTAAAATGGGCTGCTGATTCCGAAAATTTTTTTATTTTTTTTTATTTCGTGTCGTTTTCGAGATATCGGTCATTTTCGGTTTTCGGACCAAAAAAAAAGATAGTTCCATTTAAATATAAATATCTCACGAACCAATGTTTGTTTTACATGTCATATTAAAGGTAATTAAATTACCTACAAATGATATTCACATCACTTTTTGGTTGGTTTGTTAGTTTCGGCGAAATAAATTGATTTCTAAAAAAAACCTTTTTTTTTTCGAAAAAATTAACAAAAAACTAGTAAGGGTGTAAAATTTGGCCTGGCCAAACATTAAATACCCTACACTGCAGTATTTTTCAAATTTTGCTCATATGGGAGTTGCTACGCCCTCTTGTCCGAGGTCACCCAGTTTTTGTTCAGCGCTTGCATTTATAGTTTTTAGTGTCTGAGTGACAAACTTTTTCAGTAAAGCGTTTTGAAGCTTTTGCTTATATAGGAGGTGCCACGCCCTCTTGACCGAGTTCGTCTAGTTTTAGCTTAGAGCGTGCAATTATAGTATTTAGTATTTGAGTGAAGCTTGGTTCGATTATCTCAAGAAACTGTTTCAGTATAGCATTTTGAAACTTTTGCTTATGTGGGAGGTACCACGCCCCCTTGTCCGATTTCACCCAATTTTTGTTGAGAGCTTTCATGTATGATTCTTAGTGTCTGAGTCAAATTTGATTCGAATATTTCAAAAAACGCTTTCAGTATAGCGTTTTTAAGCATTTGCTTATATGGGAGGTGCCACGCCCTCTTGTCCGAATTCGCTTAGTTTTTCCTCAGAGCTTGCGCTTACAATTTTTAATATTAATGCGTATTTTGGTTGCATTGTCGTGAAAAAAACTCCTAAAATTGCATTTTGAATATATTTTTTGTATGGGTGGTAGGCGTGTCCGTTGACCGATTTCGCTCATTTTCAATCCCCCGAGCTAACTTTGGTGACGAAGGCAGTGTACCAAGTTTCATTGAATTATCTTGCTCAGTTTTCCCAAAAAGTGTATTTCAACACACAGCCAGCCAGCCAGCCACCCAGCCAGCCAGCCAGCCAGCCAGCCAGACAGACGGACATGGCTATATCGACTCAGGAAGTGACGCTGATCAAGAATATATATACTTTTCTATATCTGCCACGCCTCCTTTTCTGCGTTACAAACGGAAGGACAAAGTGAATATACCCTGGGTGTAGGGTATAATCAAAATCAACTGCAGATTTATACAAGAAGAAATAACCTTTTTATAATTTTTTTTTGTTTTTGTATCATAGACTATATATTTGTGAAGAAAATAAGATACCACTTAAAAACATCGATGGGAAAATGCAAAAGTTGTATACAATTCATTGATAAATTACTAAAATGCGTTTTTGCCAATTTTTTTCGGTTTTTTTAGTAAACTGTCGATAATTTGAAAATTTTTGTAAAATGTAACTGCAGTATGGCCAAGATATAAATATTGTTGGGTTAAACCCAAAATATATGGATAGTACTCCACGACGCATGAAACACATACGCAGCTGATACTATGTTTCGAAGTCAGTAGTAGTCAGGGGCGGGAGCCATTGAAAACGCTAGCTTTCGTCGTTGGGGTGGGTAAGCGACTACTCCGTACAACCAGAAAACCTTTACTGCAACTCTTTTGTTATAGACTCCCTCAAAACTAAAATTAACTAAACAGTGGGCAAGAAGACCATGAATAACAAACAAAACAAATTAAACCCCTTTTCGTGATGGTATGAAAATACAAAGCTCTAAACCCTCCCTGCCTTCGGTCTTAAGCTGCTCAAGTTTATATGACCCCATAACGGAATACCGATCCCTTTCCTCTACATCACCTTAAGGAAAAAGATGATGAATTTAGTTCAACATTCTTGATTAATATTTATTCAACCCTTAAATTCGACAAATAAACTACACATAATAATAACCAAAAAATATGTATCGCTTAAATTTTTAAATTTTATGACAGCTTAAATTCTATCTCTATTTTGGTAGAATAATTTATATTTAGTAGCCTGACATTTTCACTAAATTACGAGCTTAAATTATATTTTCATTTAAATAGTAACTAACTTTTAATTTGAAAAAACTTGACTATCCAAATAAATCTAAGCAAAGATTATTTTGTGCATATTAATTGAAGTATCTCTTTTCAATTCACCTTTTTAAAGTAGTTAAGCGAAGTATATAAAAAAAATCAAAATTTAATCAAAACAAAAGATCGAAAAATCTCTCATGATAGCAAAGAATGTCAAGCAAAACTTTCAACATACATCTGCGTTAAGGCAAAACAAATATTGTGAGCGAGGAATTCCGCTCAATGCAAGCTTAATGATCAAAGCAGATCTTTGTAGAAAAATGAGAAACAAAAGTCTACACTTTTAAAGAGTAAACATGCGCACTGATATTTTCGTACTCATGTTGCTGGTCTACCACGGATGTTGTTGTAATCTTGCTTGCACTTTTACTCCCTATTTTCAATTTTAATAAAAGCTCAATCAACAACAAAAATTTAACTTATATTTATAGTGCATGGTAATCAAATTTTAAATTTTGCATTTAAATATTATGCATAGTAAAAAAACAACTCACTTTGACGTATGGCACAATCCACCGATGAAGGCCTTCACAGATGTTGCTGGTGATATGTTTCGATGATGAATTTTTATTTTTGATTGCTCAAAAATTCTTAAGCTTGAGTACGATATATGCAAATTAATATTGTTATCATGCACAAAACAAATTTACTACTACCAATTTTTATCAAGGGAACCGAAAGCATTCATATAAAATTAATACATTAATTTTACTTAATGAGTTTAATTAGCATTATGTATGTGTGAATGAATTAGTATGTATGTGGTAATAATGTATGTATGAATTTACATCAAATTTAGATTTTTAGTACTTGTTCTTAACTTTAGTATATGCATGCTTTCCATTCTGATAAATTTCTTCACTTTTAATTTTGACTTAAATCAAATGCACTTTATGTATATGGGGAAATCTCAGCAAGTGTGGCTTTTTCGAAAAAAAAAGTTATTTTTCAAACATGTGGCACCCTTTTTTGGACCGCGAATTATTAATTTGAGATACACTAGAAGTATTTTACAGCCAGCGGTACTGACTTTTTTCGATCGCCCCCCCAATATCGTCAAAAATCTCGCGTCACGGTGTTTGTGTTTAAACTCCTCTGAAACGGCTCGCCTAATTTTTATGAAATTTTTTATATGTATTTGGTAGATATGGAAATCGGTTATAAAGTATATTTCATTCCGCAAGAGTGTATATTTAGGGTGGCCCTTGTAGCGACACCCTGTTTATAAAACAAGTTGAAAACAAATGTAAAACAAAACTAGTAAGGGTGTTACCTTTGGCCTGGCCAAACATTAAATACCCTACACAGCAGTATTTTGAAAATTTTGCTAATGTAGGAGGTGCCACGCCTTCCAAATTCACCCAGTTTTTTCTCAGAGTTTGCATTTATAGTTCTAAGTATTTAAGTGAAATTTGGTTGGATTATCTGAAAAAATATTTTCAGAATAGCGTTTTGAAGCTTTTGCTTACATGGAAGGAGCCACGCCCTCTTGTCCGATTTTATCCAGTTTTTGCTTAAAGCTTGCATTTATAGTTTTTAGTGTCCGAGTCAAATCTACTTTGATTATCTCAAAAAACACTTTCAGTACAGCGTCTTGAAGCTTTTGCTTATATGAGAGGTGCCACGCCCTCTTGTCCGAATTTGACCAGCTTTTTCTCAGAGCTTGCGCTGAAAATTCGTAGTATTTATGTGTATTTTGGTTGCATTGTTGTGAAATATACTCCAAAATTTGCATTTTGAAGATATTTTTGTATGGGCGGTAGGAGTGTCCGTTGACCGATTTCGCTCATTTTCAATCCCCCGAGCTAACTTTGACGACGGAGGCTGTGTACCAAATTTCATTGAATTATCTTGCTTAGTTTTCCCAAAAAATGTATTTCCACACACAGCCGTTACCCAGCCAGCCACCCAGCCAGCCAGCCAGCCAGCCAGACAGACGGACATGGCTATATCGACTCAGGAGGTGACGCTGATCAAGAATATGTATAAAAATTACAAAAGTGTAAATCCACGTTACTCAACCTTGAATTCATATATATTTATAAATATGTTATACATAAGTACCGATATACACGAAACGAAACAAGAAATGAAATATGTAATTGAAACATGAAGTTTAATAATTTTAAGTTAGAGTAAGCTTAGTTAGTAAGTCGAGTAATTTTACGCCGTTAACACATAAAATAAATTAACATAAGAAAACGAAAAACTCGTTTTGATTTGATTTTGGACTTATGTACGTACGGTGCTGCATACCCTCATACAAAAATATTTTTTAAATCGGATTTTCTCACATACCGGTTAATCGATTCACATTAATTCTACACCACGTGGTTTTTATATTAAGTTGCACTGCTTTAACTATAAAACTTTTATTTAGGGTGGCCCTCACACAATTTTTTAAATCGTATTTTTTCAATTCACATGGAATTAGCCTTTTATATCAAGAGGCACAGCTTAGGTTAAAAAACTTTTATTAAGGGTGCATATTTAGAGTGGCCCTCATAGAAAAAAATTTTTTTAAGGTTATGCTACACCGATTTTCATGAAAGTAAGCATGGAAATTGAAGGGAATATTTCTGAAGAAATAAATTTAGCATTTAAGTATATTTAGGGTGGCCCTAATATAAAAATTTTTTTAAGGTCATATTGCTGCGCCGATTTAGCATCGCCAAATACATTAAAAATTACTATTTTAATTCAAAACGTTTCTGAATTTAAATAAAAAAAAAAAAAAAAACAAAATTAAAAAAAAAATCATCAAAATCGGACCTTTCCTTGAGGACTTCCTCATTTTGCCAGTTTTAGGTCTTTATTGACTCCACTATAACATCACTTATTGATAATCTTGTTCGATCGTTTTTTACAATTCTTTGTTGAATTTTTCAAAATTTTTCCATCAGGATACCAGGCATTAGGTGTCAAGTCATAATGAGTGCATGGTGATTTATCGATACAATTGACTATACAATCTGAACAAGACAAAAAAGCGCGTAAAACCAAATAACTTCAAGTGACTATTACGGTTGGTACCCGACCTCCAACGAGCAATTAAGTGTCGGGTGACCTTCGAAAATCTTCGGGTGTCACAGAAAACTATTAGTTAAGGTTTTTTGATAGTTCGCCATGCATTTTTTCCTTCTCGTATTCTTCGTTTTGAGTACGAAGCCTTCGGGTGACCTTCGAGAACTTTCGGGTATTTTAAAAAAACTACCTGTTAAAGTTCTTTGACAGTTCGCCATCGATTTTTTCTTTCTCGCATACCTAGGTATTCTTCGTTTTGACTATCAAGCCTTCGGGTGACCTTCGGCAAACTTCGGGTGGCCCAGAAAATTATTAATTAAAACTTGATGAAAGTTTGCCATAGATATTTCCCCTCCAGTGTACCCAGATATTCTTCGTTTTGACTATGAAGCCTTCGGGTGATCTTCGGAAACCGTCGTGTAAAGCATCAACACATTTCCATACCTGAGATACACTCATTCCCAAAATTTTAGCAGAATTGGCTTATTAGTTCCTGAGTGATAATGCTTCACACACACACACAGTCATTGTATATATACTTAGATGAACCTTAAAAAATTTTACATACTAGCCATCGTTGAAGAATGTTCTGAGGGGCGATTTTTTTACATATTCATTGGCCCTAGGTCCAATGATTTCGCAAGGTTTGAGACAATTTTGTATCCTCAGATTTTTGTGCCCCTCAAAATACCATTTTTTTAGACGTAATTTCGCATGAAAAATCGACATTTGAGCTTCTCCTCAAGTGTGTTACCACCGAACCAGTGGTGGCACACCCTTTTATCTCAACATAACTTTTAGTCATAACATTAAGAAATCATATTTCATGAGGAATATTGCGAAAAAATAATCGCCCCCAGAGCAGCATGTTAGAAACCGAAAATTACCAGATTTTGGGTAAAAACCACGGCTTGGCGGCCAAAAATGAATCGAGCCAATTTTCGATATCTTGAACTTAAGTGAAGCGTATTCCTGATAGGGCATTCTGCATCGATCGGAACAAATAGTAGTCTGATGGTGCAAGGTCTGGGCTATAAAGCGGGTGAGGCAAAATTTCCCATCCGTTGTTTTCCAGGTAATTTTTGACTGAGGCAGCAATATGTGGCCGTGCGTTATCGTGGTGGAAAATGATTGACTCTTGTCTGGTCGCATACGTTGGCCGCTCTGCCTGGATTTTCTGCTTCAATCGGATCAATTGTTGACGATTGAGTTGAGCATTAATGGTTTGGCCACCTGGCAACAGCTCATAATGGATCACACCTAGCTGGTCCCACCAAATACAGAGCATTACCTTCGAAGCGTGAATATTTGGCTTCGGCTGTAATGGGCCGGCCTCACCTTTCTTGACATACACTGTTTTGCGCTTGGCATTATCACAATGGATCCATTTCTCATCGCCAGTGACAATACGATGCAAAAAACCCTTCCTTTTGTGGTGTTCAAGCAGCATTTCGGACATCAAAAATCGGCGTTCGACGTCCCTTGGCTTCAACTCGTATGGCACCCAATTTCCCATCTTTTGAAAAAATCCCAAGGCTTTCAAACGTCTGGAAATTATTGCTCGATCAACTCCCAATGCTTCTGCAAGTTCTCCTTACGTTTGACATGAATCTTGATCGTGTAATGCCTCCAATTCTTTATCCTCAAACTTTTTCGGCTGACCAGGACGTTCTTTGTCTTCGACATCAAAATCACCACTTTTAAACCGTCGAAACCACTCACGACAGCTTGATTCAGCTGGAGCATAAACTTCTACAAGCAAACTATGACTTTCCGCAGCAGTTTTCTTTGCAAAAAAATGACCCAACAGAACCTCCCGCAAATGCTGTCTCTTTCTCCAATTTTTGAAGTTATTCATCGTGAAAAATAATAATGATGCACACAAGACAAAATTGTTTTGTTGTCTGATTTTGACAGCTGTCAAATGTACCTTCAAAATGACATATATATAAAGTTTGAGCTTTCACCATATTTGTTAGTACGGACATCCACCGTCAAATTCCGGTTTTTAAGTTGTACACCCAATAATTTTTTAGGCATTTTGAAATGTACTTTTTTGGAATTTTTCTTAAAATTAGTCGCGATCGCACTAACACCGCTCGATCAACCCACGCGGGGTAACCGTTTTACCAAACTGTTTTGCTGATTTTTACGATGAAACACCCAAGCAGTTGTATGGTTGCTAAGAAGAATTTTGAGAGCATGTAGAGAAAAGATGATGGAACCTTGTTGTTTTTGATGATGTGCTGTCTTCTACCATAGGGCAATATCACCAACTGTTACCATCACCAACTCCGTGAAATCGTAGCAACAATTTAATTGAATATATTCTACTTCAGTAGAGTTTTCGCATAAAAGAAAATTCTGTAAAAATGAACATTAATTAATTTCAAAAACCTGTGCAAACTTTGAGTAGTTCTACCTTGAAATATGGTTTTTTTCCAATCAAAATTTTTTAAGAAAAATTTGTATTAAATGTAGCTTTTGAACAGCTAATGATCGCATATGCTGGATCAAATTGATATGAGAGACTTTTTCCTTGAGTTGAGCGCGTGCTGACTTTTTGTTATTTATGTCGAATTCTTACAAATTCGATGTAAGAACACGAAGAATAAATCTATTTGAAAGAATAGTCATAAGACAACGAAATTGCTTAAAAATTGGATTATAACATGAACAAAGTAATGCATTAAGCATTGTAAAAAGTTCATATAAAACAATATATGAAAATTTAGAATTACTTGATATGAAATCTTAACAGATTTGATGTGATTGAAATTTATGATGAAAACTTGATGTCTTTCTCACTCGAGATCTCAAAGGAAAAGGAAGCATAAGTTTTACTATTTAAGTTGTAGACCTTCAGCATAAGTTTAGGGCTACTTTTTTATTTATTTTGAAATTAAGACTAACTTCGCTTTGCTGGTGTGTGACCATCCTAAGTTTGCATAAATTCTTGAAACTAAACCGATTCAGAATAAATTCACAATATGTTCATTACAAACCATATAATATATTGTTACCCAACAAAGATATTAGAGAGATGAAAATACAACTACTGCCGAATATCCTTTGCATGGAACGTGCCTACAAGTTTGCCTTGCAAATCCTCGAGCACATAGTAATGATTGCCAAGTTTTTCGCGAACTCGAGCTTTGAGAAAAACATGACTAAGCTTTGCATTAAAGTTCTTTTCAAAGCTGCTCTGGGCGAAGTTGCGCCTGAAAATTTCCTGCCCTACTTTAAATGATACTGGTCGTGATCGCAAGTTGTATTGTTGTTCATTTTTGTCATAAGCATTTTTAATATTTTTTACTATATCCTTTCGTACTAAACCCAACTGATCGTCTCTCGTCAATTTGCATTCTGATTCATCTAGAAGATTAAGATCTTTTAAAAGTGAGTATGTCGAGCCATGAGTTATCATGTCGAAACCATAAACGGCATGATAAGGAGAACAGTTTATAGCCTGGTGAATTGAATTTCGCAGTGCACAGCTAATGGAGGTCAGGTTTACGTCCCACTCGCGATGGTCGTTTTTTAAGTAGGCCCGAATTGCTGCGATCAGGGAGCGATTGACGCGCTCTGATGCGTTTGATTGGGGTGAATATAACGCGGTGTAGACATGTGTAATACCTAATTTGGTCAGAAGAGAATTGAAGTCCGAAGCTTTAAACTGAGAACCATTATCACTAACGATTATTTCTGGAACTCCATAAATGTGAAAAATATTTTCTAACAAAAATTTTTGCACAGCCGCAGATGTAAACTTTTTTAGCGGACAGATCCAATGAAATTTTGAAAAGTGGTCAACCACAAGAAGTAATCCAATAAAGCCATTTTTGCTTCGCGGGTATGGACCTAAGAGGTCAATGTACAACCGCTGAAAGGGCCTATATGAGCGAGCTTGAGCTCCCATTGGTGGCTTTAGACTAAAATTTGGAGCTTTTGTGGTCTTGCACGTATCACATTTTTTAATGAAATCACGAACGTCACTAAGCATACCAGGCCAATAAAAGTTCCTTCGTAGCAATTCTAATGTTTTGGTTATGCCTCCGTGGGATGCAACTACACAATCGTGTGCTCTTGAAATCGTTTGGATACGAAGATTTTTGGGGATCCAAAGTTTCCATGATCTCTGTTCCTGCTCTACTTCACCACTATAGTGTTCCTTACGAAAATATACAAATTTATCAACAACTTTTAAGTCAGGAAATTTATCCTGATTTTTCGTAACTTTTGTTTTCAACTCTTTATATTCTTCATCATGAAAATGCACCGAGTTTAAATCTATTTCCGGGCCTATTTCTTCCGAAGTATTAAGTTCTTCACAATAGATGCGGGATAAGGCATCAGGGACAATATTCTCCTTTCCTTTTCGATGGCTAATTTTAAACTTGTAAGCTTGCAATTTGAGAACCCATCTTGCAAGTCGGCCTGTCAACTCCGGCTGCCTCATCAGCCACACTAAGCTGGAGTGATCGGTAATCACCTCGAACTCTTGCATTTCAATATAACACCGGAAACGTTTGATTGCCTCTATTGCCGCAAGATATTCACGTTCAGTGACGCTGTAATTTCGTTGGGCAGCACTTAGTTTTTTTGACATATATGCGATAGGTTTTTCAGACCCGTCATCTGATAGTTGCACAAGTACTGCACCAGTGCCGAAATCACTGGCGTCACAATGAACGTAAAATTTTTTGGCAAAATCGGGATTTGCGAGGACTGGGGCTGAAGTGAGAAGAATTTTAATTCTCTCGAAAGCCTTTTGGGCCTCAGTAGTCCACTCAAATTTCCGTTTAGTTGACAACGTTTCGGTAATAGGAAACACAATTTCAGAAAAAATTTCAACGAACCTGCGGTACCATCCCGCGAGACCTATAAATCCTCGTACTTGCTTAATATTTTTAGGTGTTGGCCATGATAAAATTGAGTTTATTTTTTCCGGATCAGTGGCAATGCCGCCGTTTCCAATCAAGTAACCGAGGTATTTTACCTGCGTTACACAAAATCTACTTTTTCCTATATTTATTGTCAAATTGGCTTTTCTGAATTGCTCAGCAATTCTTACAAGAACAGAAAGATGGGACTCGAAATCTTCCGATACTATACATAAGTCATCAAGATACCCGAAAACGCAATGTCTTAAGTCAGGCGGTGTTAATTGATCCATTAATCTGGACATAGTTTGGGCTGCGTTGCACAGCCCGAACGGCATTACCACAAATTGGTAAAGCGGACGTCCTGGGACTGTGAACGCAGTCAACTGTTTTGAATCCTTTGAAAGGCCTATTTGCCAAAACGCGTCTTTTAAATCGATCTTAGATATAATATTGGCTTTGGGCAACCTAGCAAAAATTCCCTCTATGTTTGGTAACGGATACGCATCTTTCTTGGTTACATCATTTATCTTTCTTGCGTCTAGACACAGTCTTATTTTTTCAGGTTTGACCACTAATCGCATTGGTGAACTCCACGCACTAGTCGAGAGTTCAATCACCCCTAATTGCAGCATTCGATCTACCTCTTTGAACATTAATTGCTCCACTGCCGGGGAAACCGGGTAAAATCGCTGCTTAATTGGTTTTGCTCCACCTACCTCTATTTCGTGCGTAATTAATATTGTTCTTCCTAAACCTTGCACTTCAAAATCAGGGAACAATGACTTTACCATCTCAAGCTGTTGTGATTGTTTAAAGCTAAGCGGATATAAAAGTTCCTTTTCTTTATCAAGGTGTATTTCTGAAATAATTTTTTCTTCCTCAGTAAATGATATTAAGTCAGGTGCTAATTTAAACTTTTTCCAGAAATCAACACCTAGTATTAAACGCTGCGAAAGTGCAGGAATAACAAAAAGTTTTATCTTTTGAAATTCACCTTTATATTCTAGATCAACTTCTAAAAATCCTAAGACCTCTTGGACGTTTCCATCAGCAGTTTTAACAGTCGTTTTTGAATTACGAAAAGAAAATAACTTGGAATATTCTTGACGTGCTAAATCTGAACCGATACAACTTATGTTCGCTCCAGTATCAAGTAAACCGTACTCTATATTATTTAAAAATCGAACTTTGGCATAAAATCTGTTGTCTTCACTGTTGTTGAAAACTGTAGAGACTACGAGCCGTTTGGTTTTTCTTAAAGCCTTCCAAAACTTCCGAAGTCTTAAGGTGGATCTTTTTATTTTATTACAAAAAACACCATTTGAAAAATCTTTAAAAATTCTATTTTTTATTAAATTATATTTTTCAAGCCTTTCGTGGTATGGCCGGATGGGATACAAAATTGATTTTGATATATCATCAGTAAAGTTTGTGAACGTTTCACGATTTAAAATCTTAAAGTTAGAAAATTTATGTTTGTTATCTACATCATTAGTTAAATTAGATTCTTTTAATTGTATTGAGCTAGCCGGTAAATCAAGTGATTCTACTGGGGTACTATTCTGGTGTTTTTGAACGGACCCACTTTTTGGTTTTCCGACTTCTTAGCAATGCATTTGGGACATTGTGGGAGGTACGTATTTTTGGCACCGCAGCCATAGCAGAAAATTTTCCGCTCGCCAATACTGTCTTGCCAGAAATGATCGTCACCCTCACAATTCCAACATTTACGTGTTATTTGCTGTACAGCAGCAACTAAGCTGTATTCATCATTATCGACTACGTTTTCATCGATTGGTAAAGTTTCGAAATTTATTTCAGAAATATTACGCCTTAGACCGAAATTGCTAGGCATATTTCGAGGTTGCTGATTCTTTTTGTAGCTGTCTTCCGACAATAAGTTTTCTCTACGTTGGCAAAGACTGCGCAAGTGAGCTATTGAATTGATTTTTACATATAGAAGCTCGTGCCGTATGTCTATTCTCAAGTTTCGAACTATTATTTCAATTAAATCTGAATTCGAAATTGGTTCGGATAATCTATCAGTCAGAGCTAAAATTGATTCATAATACAAATCGAAGGTTTCGTTCCCCCTCTGTTTTCGACTTCTGATTTCCTCTTTTATATCGTAATCTGTCTTAAAATCACGATACTGGTCCTTTAAAGCTTCACAAAATCGAACCCACTGCATTCCTTCATTGGCCACTTGCTTGTGGTATCGCCAATGCCACTCTTTTGCCTTACCATGAAGCAGGATGTGTAAATTACTACACAATGCAGCAAAATCATTATTTAAATTTGATGATGTAAGTGAACAAATCCTATACAGGAAATCTTCAACGCTAAGGCCATTGGCTGTGCCATCAAATTTAACATTCCAGTTTTGGACAATTTGCGTTACTTTGTCAGCACTCAAATTAGGATGATAATTATTTATATTGTGTCTAGAGTTTTGACCAGGTAAATTATTTGGATTAGGATTCGAAACTGGGAAATTTAATGAATGTAAATTGCGGTTACCTTGATTTGGTTGTAAATTCATATTATTTAATAACCGTTGAAGGCTATTTTCAATCAAATTCGAAATTTGGCTGTAATCTATTGGTTGTGCGTTACTATTTGAAGGAATAGAGTTCGCATGAGTGAAATTATTATTTATTGGAATAGGGGTCGTATGAGTGACATTATTATTTGTGCCACTTTATAGGCTGAGAATTAGTTGGTTGAAAATCAAGATCAAGCAAAGGTAAAGGTAAAGAATAACTAGGGTTAAAATTACGACTTGAGCTATTTGAACGTAAGTCAGGTTGTGAACGTAAGTCTGGTTGTGAACGCAAGTCTGGTTGTGAAGATTGCTTTGGAATAGCGCCGCGGCCACGAGAGTTATGCCCACGTGCAGAATTATGAGTCACAGGATTATTTGCTGAGTTTCTACCGTAATCGGTTGCAACTCATCTACTCGCGCAGAACGCCTGCAGTTAGGACATTCGCTTGAGTCACTAAGCCAGTTTTCTATACACGTCTTGTGAAAGACATGGTTACAGCGTGTTATTAAACAATCGGTGCCATTGGTTATTACTTGCAAACAGATAGTACACGACGATTCGTTATACGGAACTAAAGCCGGTATATCTTCAGAACTGTGTCGTACTGCCATTATAATACACAGATAAAAAAAATTACATATATAAAAAAAAATCGATAAGCTTAACTCACGCGATTCTTATACGTATTAATCAAAAAAAAAAAAAAAAAAAAAAATTAACGTTTATAGTATGTTTAACTGAATGTTTCTCCTTAAGTTTGGTGATATAGATTTTGGGACGGAATAAATTTTCTTTAGCTAAGATTGGTACAGGAAACTAATTTGGACTATGGATATTAGAAACTTAAAAATTTTAAAACTTGAATTGCATAATATATTGAGACAATCTTTATAATTTCGGACAGAAATTCATTTAGAAAATAATCCATATTCCTGAAACTAAAAGAATGCATAATCAACCAGTTTGTTATTGGACAGTCAAGTGCTAAGTGCACACGATCTGTAACTCCTAAAAAACAAACTTACTCATAACAATCTCAATCTTGTAAAAAAAAAACTAAGTTTCTGAGCATTCGCCTAAGATGGTGTTAAAAAGCAAAAATGAATTTGAACGATTAATCCGAATAAAAGTATCAATTGAGCGCAAATCGGTCGATAGCTATTTGGTCTGTAAGCCAAGTAGTCGAAATTCCAGATTTGATCAAAAGATTATTAAGACACCACTAACCATATCAAGATTTCAATCAAGCCTGTTGCGAAATTTATTAAAATGAAATTTACTCACGGATTTTGGGAACAGACTCCTCAGAAGGACAAGCCTGCCCCACGTTGGGTGCCATTTTTGTAACTGCAGTATGGCCAAGATATAAATATTGTTGGGTTAAACCCAAAATATATGGATAGTACTCCACGACGCATGAAACACATACGCAGCTGATACTATGTTTCGAAGTCAGTAGTAGTCAGGAGCGGGAGCCATTGAAAACGCTAGCTTTCGTCGTTGGGGTGGGTAAGCGACTACTCCGTACTACCAGAAAACCTTTACTGCAACTCTTTTGTTATAGACTCCCTCAAAACTAAAATTAACTAAACAGTGGGCAAGAAGACCATGAATAACAAACAAAACAAATTAAACCCCTTCATGATCATAAATTAAAATCAAAATGAAGGTACCAATCTTGTCCGGAAGTATTTTCGTGATGGTATGAAAATACAAAGCTCTAAACCCTCCCTGCCTTCGGTCTTAAGCTGCTCAAGTTTATAAGACCCCATAACTGAATACCGATCCCTTTCCTCTACATCACCTTAAGGAAAAACGATTATGAATTTAGTTCAACATTCTTGATTAATATTTATTCAACCCTTAAATTCGACAAATAAACTACACATAATAATAACCAAAAAATATGTATCGCTTAAATTTTTAAATTTTATGACAGCTTAAATTCTATCTCTATTTTGGTAGAATAATTTATATTTAGTAACCTGACATTTTCACTAAATTACGAGCTTAAATTATATTTTCATTTAAATAGTAACTAACTTTTAATTTGAAAAAACTTGATTATCCAAATAAATCTAAGCAAAGATTATTTTGTGCATATTAATTGAAGTATCTCTTTTCAATTCACCTTTTTAAAGTAGTTAAGCGAAGTATATAAAAAAAATCAAAATTTAATCAAAACAAAAGAACGAAAAATCTCTCATGATAGCAAAGAATGTCAAGCAAAACTTTCAACATACATCTGCGTTAAGGCAAAACAAATATTGTGAGCGAGGAATTCCGCTCAATGCAAGCTTAATGATCAAAGCAGATCTTTGTAGAAAAATGAGAAACAAAAGTCTACACTTTTAAAGAGTAAACATGCGCACTGATATTTTCGTACTCATGTTGCTGGTCTACCACGGATGTTGTTGTAATCTTGCTTGCACTTTTACTCCCTATTTTCAATTTTAATAAAAGCTCAATCAACAACAAAAATTTAACTTATATTTATAGTGCATGGTAATCAAATTTTAAATTTTGCATTTAAATATTATGCATAGTAAAAAAACAACTCACTTTGACGTATGGCACAATCCACCGATGAAGGCCTTCACAGATGTTGCTGGTGATATGTTTCGATGATGAATTTTTATTTTTGATTGCTCAAAAATTCTTAAGCTTGAGTACGATATATGCAAATTAATATTGTTATCATGCACAAAACAAATTTACTACTACCAATTTTTATCAAGGGAACCGAAAGCATTCATATAAAATTAATACATTAATTTTACTTAATGAGTTTAATTAGCATTATGTATGTGTGAATGAATTAGTATGTATGTGGTAATAATGCATGTATGAATTTACATCAAATTTAGATTTTTAGTACTTGTTCTTAACTTTAGTATATGCATGCTTTCCACTCTGATAAATTTCTTCACTTTTAATTTTGACTTAAATCAAATGCACTTTATGTATATGGGGAAATCTCAGCAAGTGTGGCTTTTTCGAAAAAAAAAGTTATTTTTCAAACATGTGGCACCCTTTTTTGGACCGCGAATTATTAATTTGAGATACACTAGAAGTATTTTACAGCCAGCGGTACTGACTTTTTTCGATCGCCCCCCCCAATATCGTCAAAAATCTCGCGTCACGGTGTTTGTGTTTAAACTCCTCTGAAACGGCTCGCCCAATTTTTATGAAATTTTTTATATGTATTTGGTAGATATAGAAATCGGTTATAAAGTATATTTCATTCCGCAAGAGTGTATATTTAGGGTGGCCCTTGTAGCGACACCCTGTTTATAAAACAAGTTGAAAACAAATGTAAAACAAAACTAGTAAGGGTGTAAATTTTGGCCTGGCCAAAAAATAAATACCCTACACTGCAGTATTTTGAAAAGTTTGCTTATATGGGAGGTGCCACGCCCTCTTGTCCGAGTACACCCAGTTTTTGTTCAGAGCTTGCATTTATAGTTTTTAGTGTCAGAGTGAAATTTAGTTGGATTATCTCAAAAAACTCTTTCAGTATAGCATTTTGAATCTTTTGCTTATATGGGAGGTGCCACGCTCCCTTGTCTGATTTCACCCAATTTTTGCTGAGAGCTTTCATTTATAGTTTTTAGTGTCCGAGTCAAATCAACTTTGATTATCTCAAAAAACACTTTCAGTACAGCGTCTTGAAGCTTTTGCTTATATGGGAGGTGCCATGCCCTCTTTTCCGAATTCGCTCAAATTTTTATCAGAGCTTGCGCTTACAATTCGTAGTACTTATATGTATTGTGGTTGCATTGTCGTGAAAAATATTCCTAAAATTGCATTTTTGAATATAATTTTTGTATGGGCGGTAGGCGTGTCCGTTGACCGATTTTGCTCATTTTCAATCCCCCGAGCTAACTTTGATGACGGAGGCAGTGTACTAAATTTCATTGAATTATCTTGCTCAGTTTTCCCAAAAAGTGTATTTCAACACACAGCCAGCCAGCCAGCCACCCAGCCAGCCAGCCAGCCAGCCAGCCAGACAGACGGACATGGTTATATCGACTCAGGAGGTGACGCTGATCAAGAATATATATACTTTTCTATACTTGCCACGCCTCCTTCTCTGCGTTACAAACGGAAGGACAAAGTGAATATACCCTGGGTGTAGGGTATAACTAGTAAGGGTGTTACCTTTGGCCTGGCCAAACATTAAATACCCTACACAGCAGTATTTTGAAAATTTTGCTAATGTAGGAGGTGCCACGCCTTCCAAATTCACCCAGTTTTTTCTCAGAGTTTGCATTTATAGTTCTAAGTATTTAAGTGAAATTTGGTTGGATTATCTGAAAAAATATTTTCAGAATAGCGTTTTGAAGCTTTTGCTTACATGGAAGGAGCCACGCCCGCTTGTCCGATTTTATCCAGTTTTTGCTTAAAGCTTGCATTTATAGTTTTTAGTGTCCGAGTCAAATCTACTTTGATTATCTCAAAAAACACTTTCAGTACAGCGTCTTGAAGCTTTTGCTTATATGAGAGGTGCCACGCCCTCTTGTCCGAATTCGACCAGCTTTTTCTCAGAGCTTGCGCTGAAAATTCGTAGTATTTATGTGTATTTTGGTTGCATTGTTGTGAAATATACTCCAAAATTTGCATTTTGAAGATATTTTTGTATGGGCGGTAGGAGTGTCCGTTGACCGATTTCGCTCATTTTCAATCCCCCGAGCTAACTTTGACGACGGAGGCTGTGTACCAAATTTCATTGAATTATCTTGCTTAGTTTTCCCAAAAAATGTATTTCCACACACAGCCGTTACCCAGCCAGCCACCCAGCCAGCCAGCCAGCCAGCCAGACAGACGGACATGGCTATATCGACTCAGGAGGTGACGCTGATCAAGAATATGTATAAAAATTACAAAAGTGTAAATCCACGTTACTCAACCTTGAATTCATATATATTTATAAATATGTTATACATAAGTACCGATATACACGAAACGAAACAAGAAATGAAATATGTAATTGAAACATGAAGTTTAATAATTTTAAGTTAGAGTAAGCTTAGTTAGTAAGTCGAGTAATTTTACGCCGTTAACACATAAAATAAATTAACATAAGAAAACGAAAAACTCGTTTTGATTTGATTTTGGACTTATGTACGTACGGTGCTGCATACCCTCATACAAAAATATTTTTTAAATCGGATTTTCTCACATACCGGTTAATCGATTCACATTAATTCTACACCACGTGGTTTTTATATTAAGTTGCACTGCTTTAACTATAAAACTTTTATTTAGGGTGGCCCTCACACAATTTTTTAAATCGTATTTTTTCAATTCACATGGAATTAGCCTTTTATATCAAGAGGCACAGCTTAGGTTAAAAAACTTTTATTAAGGGTGCATATTTAGAGTGGCCCTCATAGAAAAAAATTTTTTTAAGGTTATGCTACACCGATTTTCATGAAAGTAAGCATGGAAATTGAAGGGAATATTTCTGAAGAAATAAATTTAGCATTTAAGTATATTTAGGGTGGCCCCTAATATAAAAAATTTTTTAAGGTCATATTGCTGCGCCGATTTAGCATCGCCAAATACATTAAAAATTACTATTTTAATTTTTGCTTGTTGTTTTTTTTATTTCCAACTTATTTTTATCTTTTCATAAGTTTTAAATATATTAAACAATTATATAATTCCGATACAGCTTCAAAACGTTTCTGAATTTAAATAAAAAAAAAAAAAAAACAAAATTAAAAAAAAAAATCATCAAAATCGGACCTTTCCTTGAGGACTTCCTCATTTTGCCAGTTTTAGGTCTTTATTGACTCCACTATAACATCACTTATTGATAATCTTGTTCGATCGTTTTTTACAATTCTTTGTTGAATTTTTCAAAATTTTTCCATCAGGATACCAGGCATTAGGTGTCAAGTCATAATGAGTGCATGGTGATTTATCGATACAATTGACTATACAATCTGAACAAGACAAAAAAGCGCGTAAAACCAAATAACTTCAAGTGACTATTACGGTTGGTACCCGACCTCCAACGAGCAATTAAGTGTCGGGTGACCTTCGGAAATCTTCGGGTGTCACAGAAAACTATTAGTTAAGGTTTTTTGATAGTTCGCCATGCATTTTTTCCTTCTCGTATTCTTCGTTTTGAGTACGAAGCCTTCGGGTGACCTTCGAGAACTTTCGGGTATTTTAAAAAAACTACCTGTTAAAGTTCTTTGACAGTTCGCCATCGATTTTTTCTTTCTCGCATACCTAGGTATTCTTCGTTTTGACTATCAAGCCTTCGGGTGACCTTCGGCAAACTTCGGGTGGCCCAGAAAATTATTAATTAAAACTTGATGAAAGTTTGCCATAGATATTTCCCCTCCAGTGTACCCAGATATTCTTCGTTTTGACTATGAAGCCTTCGGGTGATCTTCGGAAACCGTCGTGTAAAGCATCAACACATTTCCATACCTGAGATACACTCATTCCCAAAATTTTAGCTGAATTGGCTTATTAGTTCCTGAGTGATAATGCTTCACACACACACACAGTCATTGTATATATACTTAGATGAACCTTAAAAAATTTTACATACTAGCCATCGTTGAAGAATGTTCTGAGGGGCGATTTTTTTACATATTCATTGGCCCTAGGTCCAATGATTTCGCAAGGTTTGAGACAATTTTGTGCCCTCAGATTTTTGTGCCCCTCAAAATACCATTTTTTTAGACGTAATTTCGCATGAAAAATCGACATTTGAGCTTCTCCTCAAGTGTGTTACCACCGAACCAGTGGTGGCACACCCTTTTATCTCAACATAACTTTTAGTCATAACATTAAGAAATCATATTTCATGAGGAATATTGCGAAAAAATAATCGCCCCCAGAGCAGCATGTTAGAAACCGAAAATTACCAGATTTTGGGTAAAAACCACGGCTTGGCGGCCAAAAATGAATCGAGCCAATTTTCGATATCTTGAACTTAAGTGAAGCGTATTCCTGATAGGGCATTCTGCATCGATCGGAACAAATAGTAGTCTGATGGTGCAAGGTCTGGACTATAAAGCGGGTGAGGCAAAATTTCCCATCCGTTGTTTTCCAGGTAATTTTTGACTGAGGCAGCAATATGTGGCCGTGCGTTATCGTGGTGGAAAATGATTGACTCTTGTCTGGTCGCATACGTTGGCCGCTCTGCCTGGATTTTCTGCTTCAATCGGATCAATTGTTGACGATTGAGTTGACAATTAATGGTTTGGCCACCTGGCAACAGCTCATAATGGATCACACCTAGCTGGTCCCACCAAATACAGAGCATTACCTTCGAAGCGTGAATATTTGGCTTCGGCTGTAATGGGCCGGCCTCACCTTTCTTGACATACACTGTTTTGCGCTTGGCATTATCACAATGGATCCATTTCTCATCGCCAGTGACAATACGATGCAAAAAACCCTTCCTTTTGTGGTGTTCAAGCAGCATTTCGGACATCAAAAATCGGCGTTCGACGTCCCTTGGCTTCAACTCGTATGGCACCCAATTTCCCATCTTTTGAAAAAATCCCAAGGCTTTCAAACGTCTGGAAATTATTGCTCGATCAACTCCCAATGCTTCTGCAAGTTCTCCTTACGTTTGACATGAATCTTGATCGTGTAATGCCTCCAATTCTTTATCCTCAAACTTTTTCGGCTGACCAGGACGTTCTTTGTCTTCGACATCAAAATCACCACTTTTAAACCGTCGAAACCACTCACGACAGCTTGATTCAGCTGGAGCATAAACTTCTACAAGCAAACTATGACTTTCCGCAGCAGTTTTCTTTGCAAAAAAATGACCCAACAGAACCTCCCGCAAATGCTGTCTCTTTCTCCAATTTTTGAAGTTATTCATCGTGAAAAATAATAATGATGCACACAAGACAAAATTGTTTTGTTGTCTGATTTTGACAGCTGTCAAATGTACCTTCAAAATGACATATATATAAAGTTTGAGCTTTCACCATATTTGTTAGTACGGACATCCACCGTCAAATTCCGGTTTTTAAGTTGTACACCCAATAATTTTTTAGGCATTTTGAAATGTACTTTTTTGGAATTTTTCTTAAAATTAGTCGCGATCGCACTAACACCGCTCGATCAACCCACGCGGGGTAACCGTTTTACCAAACTGTTTTGCTGATTTTTACGATGAAACACCCAAGCAGTTGTATGGTTGCTAAGAAGAATTTTGAGAGCATGTAGAGAAAAGATGATGGAACCTTGTTGTTTTTGATGATGTGCTGTCTTCTACCATAGGGCAATATCACCAACTGTTACCATCACCAACTCCGTGAAATCGTAGCAACAATTTAATTGAATATATTCTACTTCAGTAGAGTTTTCGCATAAAAGAAAATTCTGTAAAAATGAACATTAATTAATTTCAAAAACCTGTGCAAACTTTGAGTAGTTCTACCTTGAAATATGTTTTTTTTCCAATCAAAAATTTTTAAGAAAAATTTGTATTAAATGTAGCTTTTGAACAGCTAATGATCGCATATGCTGGATCAAATTGATATGAGAGACTTTTTCCTTGAGTTGAGCGCGTGCTGACTTTTTGTTATTTATGTCGAATTCTTACAAATTCGATGTAAGAACACGAAGAATAAATCTATTTGAAAGAATAGTCATAAGACAACGAAATTGCTTAAAAATTGGATTATAACATGAACAAAGTAATGCATTAAGCATTGTAAAAAGTTCATATAAAACAATATATGAAAATTTAGAATTACTTGATATGAAATCTTACCAGATTTGATGTGATTGCAATTTATGATGAAAACTTGATGTCTTTCTCACTCGAGATCTCAAAGGAAAAGGAAGCATAAGTTTTACTATTTAAGTTGTAGACCTTCAGCATAAGTTCAGGGCTACTTTTTTTTTTATTTTGAAATTAAGACTAACTTCGCTTTGCTGGTGTGTGGCCATCGTAAGTTTGCATAAATTCTTGAAACTAAACCGATTCAGAATAAATTCACAATATGTTCATTACAAAAACACATGAGAAGATCCAAAAAATTCTTAAATTAAGCGTTAAAACAAAATACCCGTGTCTCGTCGTTTTTCTCCAGCACGTCAGATTTTTTTTTTAATCGATTTTTGAAGTTTTTTAATCCACTGTACATGAAAAATAGAAAAATAACGCATTCTTGTGTTAAATCGATGCAAATAACTATATGATCCTTACATTTGAGGTGTATCATGTGTTCAGTAAACCTATGCAGGATATTACGAGCAATATTTTTGTATACAATTTTAACCCTCTAAAACCCCCACATGTAGGTCTTTTAACCTAAATATGGGGGGTCAAAATGACCCACATGTAAGGGTCTTAGAGGGTTAAAAATTTATACAAAAATATTCCTCGTAATATCCTGCATAAGCTTACTGAACACATGATACACCTCAAATGTAAGGATCATATAGTTATTTGCATCGATTTAACACAAGAATGCGTAATTTTGTATTTTTCATGTACAGTGGATTAAAAAACTTCAAAAATCGATTAAAAAAAAATCTGAAGTGCTGGAGAAAAACGACGAGACACGGGTATTTTGTTTTAACGCTTAATTTAAGAATTTTTTGGATCTTCTCATGTGTTTTACAAAAAGTTTCAAATTATCGACAGTTTACTAAAAAAAACCGAAAAAAATAGTCAAAAACGCATTTTAGTAATTTATCAATGAATTGTATACAACTTTTGCATTTTCCCATCGATTTTTTTAAGTGGTATCTTATTTTCTTCACAAATATATAGTCTATGATACAGAAACAAAAAAAGTTATGAAAAGGTTATTTCTTCTTGTATAAATCTGCAGTTGATTTTGATTTTTTGTTAATTTTTTCGAAAAAAAAAAATGTTTTTTTTAGAAATCAATTTATTTCGCCGAAACTAACAAACCCACCAAAAAAAGGTGTGAATATCATTTAATATGACATGTAAAACGTTTGAATACAAACATTGGTTCTTGAGATATTTGTATTTAAATGGAACTACCTTTTTTTTTTGGTCCGAAAACGACACGAAATAAAAAAAAAAAATAATGCGATTTTCGGAATCAGCAGCCCATTTTACATATAAAATGTATAATGGCATTCCCTGGGGAAAAAATTTTTACTCATTTGTTGCTGTGTTATCTATTCGGTTCCAAAGTAGATTTTTTATGTCTTTCTTACGTGGTCGGAAAAACGTTCGTTTACTTAAAATGCTAAGAATCGTTCAAAGTATACGTGTGAATTTTTTTAAAATTTTTTAGACCATTTTACAGTTTCAAAAAATTGGTCATGGAAAAAGAATTTCCAAAAATTCTAAAAAAAATCACGCAACGGGTTAAAGAAATCACCATGGAAACCGAAAGCTTTCAACAAAGTTGAACTGATGTTTTCGGAACAAAATATTTCCGGGGTATCGGTATTCGGGATTGCTATCCCTCGTCATATTTAATCAATTAACTTGTAAATTTACTTATTTATGTATATATGTAGTTTGGTGAAGTAAACTCCTCAAATACGGTAAGCTATTTGTAATTACTGCTTACTGTGAATAATTTAAATATAGTACGAGTATTGCATGTTCGTCTGACAAGATTTTCAGTTACACACAAATGTTAGTATAGAAAAGTACAAAATGTTTAAGATATCCGAAAATGATTTTGACTATGCAATTGATTCTTTGATGCTTCATGAGGATATGGAAAATGTGCTTAACGTTTCTAAAAGTAAAAGCATTTCTTTTGAACGAAACCCAGATTTATTGCAAAGACGTCGAGAACGTGAGAAAAGGACTGAATTAAAGTCAAGTAATGGATCAACTGCTGAAGTATATGACCAGGTGAGTGTGTAAGTGTTAAATTAGTTGAAAAAATATTGCCTTATTTCCTTGGTGAATAATAAGTCAGATTCGCTGATAAAAGTTGAGAATATCTAAAATATTTCTATGTACTCGAAAAAATTCAGTTTAAACTTTGAATCAGAAGACGCTATAAAATTTTTATGTAAAATAACTCGCTGATTGCAATTTTTTTTTTTTCTGTGGATACGTTTTCGAGAAACCCTCTCTGACCTCATTGAATCTCAGATATCTCATAAATCAGTTAGGCCATCTTAACGTGCAAGACATCAAATTAAAGGTTATAAACATTCACATAAGTGTTTAATACTTCAATACTTTTTCAATTAGTTTCTTATTTAACATTAATTAATTAACATTTTGAAAAATGTTTTTATGTGGTGCGATATTTGTTATTTTTCGTAATTTTACAAATTTTCAAATTTAATTATTAGCAAAATGCAAAAATTTTTTTTTTGGATTTGGCTTTGTTTTTGTAATGTTGGTGTTTTTATTAAAAAACATCGATCAGTAAGCTCCAAGCACCAATGACATTTGACATATGCTTTGATGGTGGCTTTTAATGTAAATCATTATCTGTTCAAAACAATTAAAATCATCAATCAGTTGTTTATAAAACTAAAAAAGCATTTTTGTCCTGAAGATATTTATAAATAACGAAATAACGAAACGACGCGTCGCACACTGTGGCAGATTCTCTCAATACCTGCCGATAATTCAAAAAATTAAATGTTATTTCAGGATCCCCTTTTATATTGGTTAAGTAAAATATTGACCAACGTACTATTTGCCATTTTTCAAATAACTTTTAACAAATCCATTTCATCACTACATCACGCTAAACTTTAATTTTGTAGTTTTTTAGTTTTTGGAACAGATGATGATTTACATTATTAGCTACCAACAGACTGTAGACTGAAATAATTTTTATAAGTTATTTCCATATTAATCAAAGCAGTTTTTTTGCTATAGTTCATTAACTTTTAATGTTATTTGACCATGGAACCTTCATCTTCAGGTATGTAACCGTATATAAATATATTTTTTTCTTTAAAAATGTTAACATCTTAAGGTAGGTAAGTAAAATAAAATGGAGACGAACATTTTTACGAAATTAAATAAATAATAAATAATTTGTTTAGGTTCCAAGCCTTTCCAAGCATTGTATGTATGTATTCTCCTTTGACTCCTAGGAGGAGCATAGGGCCAATATGAAATCTCTCCATTTATCACGATCCCTTGCGATGACTTTAATCTCTTGCCACGACTTTCCCGATTCTTGGATTTCCTTTTCCAGCGACCTCTTCCAGTTGGTCTTGGGTCTACCACGTGCTCTACTACCTTGTGGATTTCACTCAAGAGCCTGGCGACAAACTTCGCTGTGTGGTTTCCGGAGAGTGTGACCAATCCATCTCCATTTGCGCAGCTTGATCTCGATTGCTATGGCCCTCTGATCCAAGCATTAGTTGTCAATAATAAATATTCTGTTCAGTATTGACTTCTAGAAGCGACAAGAAAGTTTTACTACCTTTTGCTTCTTTCAAATTTACATCGATTTTTGGATCGTAACCTCAAATAAAATATTTTATCTTACATTGCCGTCATTATTCATTATTCAAAATTTCAAATTTTATTATGGAAATGGCTTCTAACTTATTATTTGTCATGAGAAAATAACTTATAAACCTTATGTAATGTTCTGCACAGGGTAATTTTGAACAGCATTTCGGTTTTTTGTTAAAACAGCTTTAAAAGAGGACAGGTCGTCATCACGAACACATAAGTAAGAAATTATCTCATTTCAAGTCCCAATGTAGGTCAAAATGGCTGAAAGCGTGGCGCTAATTTTCCTAGCAGAGCTGGCCTATACTATTCGTAGCAATTGTACGAAATTTGCTTCGATTACACTATGCAACAGCAAAATCTCCCAGTGAATGCCACTATCCATTTCACATGTAAGATGGGCTGCTGATTCCGAAAATCGTATTATTTTTTTTTTTTCGTGTCGTTTTCGAGATATCGGTCATTTTCGGTTTTTGGACCAAAAAAAAGATAGTTCCATTTAAATACAAATATCTCAAGAGCTAATGTTTGTATTCAAATGTATTATATGTCATATTAAAGGTAATTGAATTACCTACAAATGATATTCACATCACTTTTTGGTTGGTTTGTTAGTTTCGGCGAAATAAATTGATTTCTAGAAAAACATTTTTTTTTTTTCGAAAAAATTGACAAAAAATCAAAATCAACTGCAGATTTATACAAGAAGAAATAACTTTTTTATAATTTTTTTTTTGTATCATAGACTATATATTTGTGAAGAAAATAAGATACCACTTAAAAAAATCGATGGAAAAATGCAAAAGTTGTATACAATTCATTGAAAAGTTAAAATGCGTTTTTCCCTATTTTTTTCGTTTTTTTGTAATAAACTGTTCGATAATTTAAACTTTTTGTAAAATACATAAGAAAATCCAAAAAATTCTTAAAGTAGGCATTAAAAAAAAATACCCGTGTCTCGTCGTTTTTCTCCAGCACGTCAGATTTTTTTTTTAATCGATTTTTGAAGTTTTTTAATCCACTGTACATGAAAAATATCAAAATAGCGCATTCTTGTGTTAAATCGATGAATTTAACTATATGATCCTTACATTTGAGGTGTATTATGTGTTCAGTAAACTTATGCAGGATATTACGAGGAATATTTTTGTAGACAATTTTAACCCTCTGAAACCCCCACATGTGGGTCATTTTGACCTTTGCAAGGAAAAATCGTAGATGACCATTCACCACTTTTTTGGAAAGGGAAAAAGCAAAATGTTCAAGTTTATTTTACGGAATAGAGCAGAAAAAATCCTTGCGACCTTGAAGTTAATTTGAAAAACAGCAAAAACGTCGTTTTTTGCACTTTAAGTTTAGGATACCTTGAAATTCTGAAGAGGTAGAGGGATTCTGTGGCCAGTTTTGGAATCAGCACAACAGAGTCTATTGGAATCGTTTTTTTAAACTGGGAAAAATTTACGTTCCAGGTTTGTACGCACATCACTTAAAGTGGTGCAAAACTGTCAACATGTTTTCGAAATGGTTTTTTGTTCATTATTTTTTTATGGTTTGAAGTTTGGTAAAATTGCTCACATATTTGGATAGAGGAAAGGTTAGGCTTCCGTTTGGTTCATATTTCTTGTTGGTCATGTAACCAGAACGGACGCTATAGCAGTACAAAGTCAAAAAAAACAAACATGTTGACAGTTTTGCTTCTTACTGTTTATATATTAGGGTGGGCCAAATTGTATGGAGGAAATTTTATCGACCTCGGCTACCCCCCTATGTCAAAGTTCATTCAATTTTATGAATATTTGCCCAAGGAACTATACCTCTGCGTTCAACTTTAGTTCGGCGCATTTTTGATCGAAACTTGAACCATTCATCAATATTTTTTTTTATTTTCATACTAAATTTTAAAAATTTTTATAAAGACAAAAGTAATGTCATTATATGATTTGGCTGAAATTCTGTCAGTAATCAATAAAATTGGGTTCTGTTTACATAAAAAGTTTACTTGATGGTGTGAAATTGATGCTATATATTTAAAAAAACGATATGGGTCAAATAGCCGATTATTATGACCGACTTTCAAAATAAACGATTCATATTTTTGGATGAATTTTTTCAAACAAAACACCAACCTTGGCTGAAAGTTCATTCAATTCTATGAATATTTGCCCAAGGAACCATACCTCTACGTTCAACTTTAGTTCGGTGCATTTTTGATTGAAAATTTTACCTTGCGGTAAATATTTATTTTTATGCTTAATTTTCAAAATTCTAATAGAGACAAAAGTAATATCATAATATGTTTTGGCTGGTATTCTGTCAGTAATCAATAAAATTGGGTTTTGTTTTTACGAGAAGTTTACCTGATAGCGTGAAATTGATTATATTTATTTCAAAAAATGAGTGTCAGATTCGGTATCCTAGCATCCAAAAACAATTGGGTTGGTGTTTCGATTGAAAAAATCCATGTAAAAATATGAATCGTTTATAATAAATCGATTATTTGACCGATATAATTTTTTGGAATAAACATAATCAATTCCACGCTATCAAGTAAACTTTTCGTAAAAACAGAACCCAATTTTATGGGTTACTGACAGAACACCAGCCAAAACATATTATGATATTACTTTTGTCTCTATAGGAATTTTGAAAACTAAGCATAAAAATAAAAATTAGAGTTAAAAAGGTAAAATTTTTAATTGAAAATGCGCCGAACTAAAGTTGAACGTAGAGGTATGGTTCCTTGGGCAAATATTCATAGAATTGAATGAACTTTCAGCCTAGGTTGGTGTTTTGTTTGAAAAAATTCATCCAAAAATATGAATCGTTTATTTTGAAAGTCGGTCATAATAATCGGCTATTTGACCCATATCGTTTTTTTAAATATATAGCATCAATTTCACACCATCAAGTAAACTTTTTATGTAAATAGAACCCAATTTAATTGATTACTGACAGAATACCAGCCAAATCATATAATGACATTACTTTTGTCTTTATAAAAATTTTTAAAATTTAGTATTTTTTTTTTTTTTTTTTTTTGTTATACAAATTTTATTGCATTCATACACTACAACTAGTTCATAATACTTAGAACTAACAAGCAGTTTGTTTTGAAAATAATAGTAAAAAATAAAGTAGTGACATCATGTCATGACATCGTGATTTTTGTTGCCATCTGAAGTGTTCCCATCGGTTGCTCCAGAAATGTGGTTTACCCTATTAAGTCATGAGGCTTAGTACGGTTTAATCGTCTTTCGAGACCAGATACGTGGAGAAGTCTCAATGCTTCGTCGTTTGTATGCTGTTGGAGCCGCTTGTAGTGATTTTCGGCATATTTTTTTATGAAATTGGATACGCTGTCAATACGCAGGTCGCGGTGGAGGTCAGCGTTCCGTATAAACCATGGCACGTTTACCATGTTATGTATTACTTTATTTTGAAATCGTTGGATAATTTCAATGATGGAGTTTTTTGCACAGCCCCAAAGCTGTATACCGTAGGTCCAGACTGGAACTCAGACTAGCTTATAAATTAAGAGTTTGTTGTTCAGGGATAGAGCAGATTTTCTCCCCAATAGCCAGTATAATTTTCGGTATCGAATGTCTAGTTCTTCTCTTTTTTTCTTGACATGTACTTTCCACCTAAGCTTTGCATCTAAGTTCATACCGAGATATTTCGCATTATTCGAGTATGGGATTGGATTATTAAGTATTGTAACTGGGTGATACTCAATCTTAGTCTTATTTGTAAAATCCACATGTGTCGATTTGGCACTGTTTAGATTTATTTTCCATCTTTTTGTCCATATCATTAGCTGATCAACTGCTAACTGAGCTTTTTGAGTTGACTCTACAACATTGTCACTTGTTGTCAAAAGTGCTGTGTTGTCAGCAAATGTAGCTAATGTACAGTTTGGCAGTTGTGGAAGATCACTCGTGTACAGCAAGTAGAGTAATGGGCCCAGTACACTCCCTTGAGGTACCCCTGCTTTGATCAAGTTTAGGTGCGAATATGCATCTTCATATTTTATTCGGAAATACCGTACTGTGAGATACGATTGTATCAGTTGACACATATTTTTTGGAAGAAACTTATTTATTTTATGTAGGAGACCTTCATGCCAGACCTTATCAAATGCCTGTGAAACATCTAAAAAAATCGCACTGCAGACTTTTTTTCTCTTCAAGGGATTTTTCTATTGTGTCACAGATTCTGTGAACTTGCTCTATAGTAGAGTGTTGTTTCCTAAAGCCGAATTGGTGGTTTGGAATTATATTTTTTGACTCTATTAAAATTTGCATTCGGTTTTGTATTATTTTTTCCAAAATTTTTGAGAGCACTGGCAGTAGAGAAATTGGCCGGTAGGACGTTACATCAGTTGCAGGCTTGCCAGGTTTCGGAACCATTAATTATAACTTCAGCAACTTTCAAATAGCTTGGAAAGTGTTTAAGACGCAATGCTGCATTTATTATATGACATAGCTTTACTATAGCGAGGTGTGGAATTTCTTGTAGGACTTCTGCAGTTATAAGGTCATATCCTGGTGTTTTTCTTTTTTTCAAGCAAGAAATTATGGTTTTGATTTCACTTGGACAAGTTTGCCGCATGTTTTCAATTGGCTGTTCAACATTTTGAAGAATTGTGTCTTCATCGCTCTCATTTGGGCAAAACGTTTTAGAAAGATGCTCTGAAAATAGCATCGCTTTTTCATCATTACTTTTAGCCCAGTCACCACTTATTTGTTTTACAGGTGGGTTATGGGTAAGTGGTCGCTTAAAATTTTTCAAAGTTTTCCATAGGGAATACTCCGTAGTCTTGTCACATGTGAGGCTGCCAAGAAACTTGTTTGCCATTTTATTTTTGAAATTTTTAATTGTATTACTTAATTTCTTACATATTTTGTTCAAAACTGTTTTATCTGCTGGCGCCCGAGATTCATGCCACTTTCTTCGTAATTTTCTTTTTTCTACTATCAGATTTCTAATATCAACTGGATATTTTTGACTTTGTTGCTTTTGAAAAAATTGTGGTGTGCTAGACCACGCTGCTTTCTGTATTAACTTGGTGAAGCATAACACGTCTTCTCCAAGCTCATCTACAGTCCGAAGTGAAACATTGAGATTTATTTGTTCTTCGAGTATTGTTCTAAAGTAGTTCCAGTCTGTAAACTTGTTATGTAAAGATACTTTTTGTTCTTTTGTAACAATTGCTTCACTAAGTGTAAGATATATTGGTGAATGATCAGAACCAAAGTCAAATCCTTCCTCAATATGCAAGTAATTATTTGATATTTTATGTGTAACGAAAAAGTCAATAAGATCTGGAGTTTTTGCGGGGTCAGTTGGCCAGTACGTTGGTTTTCTAGTGGATATGAAATCGCAGTCAGTTGCTTGTGCAGCTTTTAATAGTTCACGACCTTTTGTTGTGATTAAGCGAGAACCCCATTGCGTGTGTTTCGCATTGAAGTCTCAACCATTATAAACTTTGTATTATATCTGTTTATCAAATCTTTGTACTGTACTTCAGTTATTTTGTGTCTTGGTGGACTGTATACTGCAGTTATTGACAATTTTTGATGAACTTTATTATAAACTAGCCTTCTTTGCCCGCTTCGCTAGGCATGTTTGTTTTGTTTTTTGATTCCCAATAGCTTAATATATAAATTTTGATTTACGCCACTGCCACGTCACCAATAAAAATTTAGGTATTTTGAGAAAGTTAAAAACCATCTTAAAAATTGGCAATGGCATAGCTGGAGTGTCCCAGGAAACCATCAATTAAGGCTTGTTGATAGTTTGTCATAGATGTTTTTCCTGTCGAACATCTAGATATTCTTCGTTTTGACTATAAAGCCTTCGGGAAGCATCGGGCATTCCAAAAAACTATCAGTTAAAGTTTCTTGATAGTTCACCATAGATTTTTTCCCTCTCGTATACCTATATATTCTTCGTTTTGACTATGCAGCCTTCGGGTGATCTTTGAACACCTTCGGGTGTCACAAAAAACTATCACTTAAAGCTTGTTGATAGTCCGCCATAGATTTTTTCCCTCTCGTATACGTAGATATTCTTCGTTTTGACTATGAAGCCCTCGGGTGACCTTCGGCAAACTTCGGGTATTCCAAAAAACTATCAATTAAAACTTGTTGAAAGCTTGCCATAGATATTTTTCCTCTAGTGTACCTAGATATTCTTCGTTTTGACTATTAAGCCTTCGGTTGGTCTTCGGAAACCTTCGTGTATAGCATAAAAACATTCCCATACCTAATATATACTCATTTCCAAATTTTCAGCTCAATTGGACGAATGGTTTCTGAGTTATAATGCTTCAGACACACAGACACACAGTCATTTTTATATATATAGATAATAATTGTGGTGGCTTGAAATTCTTCACAGCTAAGTTTTTCCTCTTCATAGTGTTTAATAGACGCTCGGACTATCACTGCACTACCTCCTCTTGCATTATTAAAAGTATGAGTTGTGTGATATAGTTTGTAGTTATTAAGAGCAAAATATGACTCTTTTGTAAAATGTGTTTCTGATATTAAGCAGATATCAATACAATTTTCATCGAGGATTACCTGAAGGTCGCGCTCATATTTTTGTAACCTATTAGCATTCCAAAGCATTATTTTTAAATTATTGGGCATATTTGGAACCAAAGGAGGAAGATTGTTCCAATATATCCAACCGCTGTTGGAGAGTTTTGTTAAACAATTCCTGTTTTTTTAACATTTTAAATATTTGTGTGAGTGTTGCCTCATCTTCTGAGGTATTTTTAGAGTCAGTGGTATTTTTTTTCGTAGCTTGGGCATAAGTTACTCCCTTTACTTTTGATGGTCTAGTTTCCTCTTGTTTTTGTGTCTCAGTAGAGTTTTTAAGTTCTTGTGCTGTTTTTGTTTGCTTTAACATAGTTTTTGTATTTTTATCTCTTAGTTTTTGAAGCTCTTTAGCTACGATGCACCCCCTATAGTTTGCAGGGTGTGCTTCATCACAGTTGCAACATTTTGGTTGTTGTATTTCAGTCTTTGAACAGCTAGATGTACTATGGTTACCAGCACATTTGACACATCTTGGCATTTTAGAGCAATAGTTCTTTGTGTGACCAAAGGATTGGCATTTTTTACACTGAGGTATTTGTTTTGACATTTTAACTGGTTTTATGGCAACAATTGAAGATAATATACTTCGGATTCCATGTATTTTATTTACATTTTCGGAGTCTTCAAAAGACAGCAAAAACATATCGAGTGGTTCTTTAGTTTTCCACTTTAATTTATTAACAGCACTTATTGCTTTCAAACCTTGGTTTTTTAAATCACTTATAATTAAGTTTGGATCGCAAGAGTGATGTAGATTTTTTGCAATAACTCTGATGGGCCTAGATTGCTTATTTTCATAACTGGACCATGATTTGTTTGTTTTAGAGAGCATGTCTGTTATTAGACGATAATCATTTATATCTTTAGTATTTAACTTGTATATACCATTGTTTATAAGCTTGAAAGAAAATTCAGACTTTGCCGTTTGCTTTATTTCAGAATATATCGAAGGATATTCAGAAACACCATAAATCATTATGGGTGGTGGGTGCGGTTGATTTACTTTATGAGTATCAGAGGATTTTTCTAGATTTTGAGTATCAGAAGATTTTTTTGGTTTCTGAGTATCAGAGGAGTTTTCTAATTTCCGTGTTGATTCTACAGTGTTTAACTTTTGAAATTCAGGGGATGTTTCAGCTTTTCGCTTTTTAGAGGGTCTTTTCTTTTTTAGAATCCAATCTGTCTCTCTAGCGAGTTCATCTTCATCAGTAAAATATTCTTTTTCTTTATCTTGAATAATATCAATTTTATTGGCAACATGAGGCTCGTTGCTACTAACACCATCTACCTTTTGAAGTTTTTCATTTTCCAACTTTAAATCATTATTTTCTTTTTTGAGCGCAGCGCATGAGGCTTCTAATTTGTTAACTTTAGCCAAAAGAAATTTTACATTATTTTCTAAATTTTGAATCCTGCTGGCAGCACTCGAATCAGATTCTTGGTCTTCATTAGTGATGTTCAAAATCAGTTTTTGCGGTGGCGGATGCGTATGCGTTGGTTTCGTTGCGGATGTAGATGTCTCGACAAGCGGATGCGGATGCGAGTTTCGGATGCGGATATTCGCTTACGTTTTTCCCTTAATTCAAATTTTAATTTAGGTATGCAATTGTGATTAAAAGTTAAAAACGAAACTATAAAAAATTATGAATAAATATAATTAAAGAATAAATAAAGAAACGAGTTTATGTATTTTTTATTTATCCGTGTTTTGGATACAATATTTATATTAGATTATTTATATTAGTAATCGAAATTACATGCTTTTAAAGCATATTTGATGAAAAGCAATTTAGCGGCTTTTTCTGGTTGCAGTCGGTTTCTTTGGTCAGTATAAATTAATCCAGCACCACTAAAGAGACGTTCACTTGCAACCGTTGTTGGAGGAGCTGATAAAAATTTATAAACCATGTCATAAAAAATAGAATATTTTTCATTATTCTTCCACCACATTAGAGGATTATTAGTAATATCAATTTTTTTAAAGTTTTCATATTCGCACAAAAGGCTTCTAGAATCCTGACTTTCAGGATTATCAAAATTATGTTCTTCATCTTCACGTAAACGTTCAGTTAGTAATGAATCAATAAAACCTAATGGTTTGATGATCTCATTTTCGCTCTGCGAAATATTTTGATGAATATCTGATGTCGTTTTGGTTGTTTTCAACGAATTCAAAATTTTTGACATTATATTTTCTTTTTCTGTCGCATCAAAAAATTTCGCTTTATACCTAGGATCTAAGTACGTTGCAATAGTCAAAAGGTCATTCGTCATCATTATTGAAAACTTATCGTCTAGCTCACTCTGAAGTTTCCGAATTACCAATCTTATATTCGAATCATATTCAAGATCATATACCCTATCCAATGACGTTTCAAGTACTTTTATGTAAGGTATTACAGAAGATATGCAAGCGTTAGTATTGCATAACGCAAGTTTTGTCTCTTCAACCGGTTTTAATATGCTGACAATTGTTGTGATCATATTCCATTCTTGAGCGGAGAGCTGATTGATCGTGTTCGTGCCAGAATACAAACATAGGGCTTCCTTGATCTCTATAAATCGCTGCAGCATATATAATGTAGAGTTCCACCTTTTCAGAACGTAAACAAATAATGAGTTATGTTATTCTAAAGCAGTAGACGAAGAACTAACCTGGTTGGACAATCTTGGATTACAGATAATGTAGGTTGGTTCAAACGCTGTTGTACCTCTTTCAGCTTGTCTTGTGCTTTTATAGAGTGACTGAAGTGAGTTGCTATTTTTTTACATTTTAAAATGATATTTGATAATTGTTCATGTTCCAGCACTACTTTGACGCACAGCTGCAGTGAGTGGACAACACATGAAATGTTTTCAAACCCCGCTATATTGATTGCCTTTTTTATATTTGCTGCACCATCACGCAAAATACAATGTACTTTACTATGTGGAATATTCCACTCTTCCAGGATATCCATTAATTTTCCAAATAAAAGTTCTCCAGTATGTGACCCTTATTAAAAATAAGATTAGCAAATATAAAATGATTTTAATAAATTATATACCTGAGAGTGGCTCACATTTAAGCGAAAAAAATAACCTTTCCATATTGTCATTCACTCCATGACACGTCAAGCTCATTAACGAAACGCTAGCTCCTGGTTCCGACCATACATCGGTCGTAAAAGATAAATAACGTAATCCACTTAGAATTTCTTTGATTTTAACTGAAATTTTGGCGTACACGTCTTCACATGTTAATGCGGTAAAAAATTTCCTTCCTCGGAGATAGTAACGCGGCTGCAGACAGCTTATAAGTCTTCTAAATCCAACCGAATCGACAAAAGAAAACGGTAAATCCTCCAGTGCTAGCATTTCAGCTACGTATTTGTCAAATAATTCGGCTTTTGGATGTTGTGTTTCAGAATGTAACGAGAGTGCATTTTCAATGCTAGATTGTTTTAACGCGGCCTCATTTGTTTGGACACTTAAAATGTTGGCCTCATCACCTTTTGAGAATTCTGTGAATTGCTCATCGTGCTGTGAGCGTAAATGATTTTTTAATGTTGAGGTCGTGCGGCCTTTTGTGGAATAAGGTTTCTTGCATATTTTACACTTAGCACTATCACAATTTATTTTATCAAAATATTTCCACACACCGGATGATCTTATTGGCGGCATTTTAAGGAATCTGCAAAACAAATTGGCGCATGCCAAACCAAGCCAAGCAATGTTTTGAAGCAACCAAATGTCATTTACAAGCAGTGTTGCCATTGAAAGCATGTGTTTTCAAGCTGTCAAATTTTCTGTGTTACATTTACAACACTAGCTCACTGTCATGACTAAAAAAGCGACACTGTTTCCAAGTAAAAAAAAAAACGAATATCCGCAAAATGTATGCGGAGGCGGATGCGGATGTCATTTTTATGCGGAGCACCGGCATATTTGCGATGGGATGCGACATCCGGAACATCACTAGTCTTCATTCATCGCTATTGTTTTTGAAAAATTTTTGGGGTATACTTATAGGCTGATCAATTTAAAAAGAGAATCAGTGTGTATATCATTGTTCAAAGCTGGATTCTGGGAAAACCCAGCCAGCATCAGCTGGCTTTGACAGAGCGCCACTAGTTGTTCAATTTTTTTTTTGTTGTTTTTGTATGTATAATAGAGAAATATCACCTGTTTGTTTGCTACTTTATTGTATCCGAAACAGCTGACCTCCACTTTTTTGTGAAACTGCTGCTTCTTATAAATCGAAAAGTATTCGCTTCAGATGTCTGAGTTTTATATTTCGTGTTGAAATTTGATGACAAATATTCACTTGTTAAAAAATTGTATCCACTTGCTAACAGAGTTGCCAGACGTGCTTAAATTTAGTATGAAAATAAAAAAAAATATTGATGAAAGGTACAATTTTCGATCAAAAATGCGCCGAACTAAAGTTGAACGCAGAGGTATAGTTTCTTGCGCAAATATTCATAGAATTGAATGAACTTTCACATAGTGGGGTAGCCGAGGTCGATAAAATTTCCTCCATACAATTTGGCCCACCCTAATATATATATATACAAATTTTTTTGTGTCACCCTTATATGTATATAAAATATTTTTTTTGAGGCAACATAATATATATATATTAGAGCGCCCATATGTGCGAAATTCTGATTTTGTTTGCTCCCCGTCCATTTCCTGAAATAAGAGGTCAAAAAAATAAGATCTCAAAAAAAAATTTGGAATCGGTAGTGGAAAAAACCCAGCCGGTTTTTGAAAAATTGACTAAAAAAAGGCAAGTCGCTTTGACTGCCCGTTACTTCAAAACTGTTCATTTTTTCATAATATTTTCAAGACAATTTTTGTAGAGCATGACTTGGTCTACATTATCTTCTTAAAAAATTTTGGTCCAAAAATTAAATTTGTTGTTGTTTCGGTACAAAAACTTAAATTTTTTAAGAAAATTTTCATGACTTTTTTTCCATAAATTGGTTTTTTGTAATTTTTAAAGGGTGGAATATTTGTTCTGGAATTCCTATATTGTAGGGAATTAAACGTTAATTAATTTAAAAGAAAAATTACTAAAAACTTTTAGTTTTTAAGAAATGGAGCCCATTTCAAAGTTAAAAAAATATTTTTTTTTTTTATTTTTTCTTCTTAATTTTTAATCTGGTAAGAAACCATTTCAGTAGACATATTTCTTAAACTAATTTGGGATTGCTAAACACGAAAATAGCATTTATTTTCGTTTTAGTGCGTTTTTGGGCTGTTCCAGTAGAGATAATCGAAAATTTCCAAATTCGTGCAAGCAGTTCAGGAAAAAATTTCAATCAAGTTTTCGAGAACTGCACAAAGCTGTGAAATTGCACCTGAGCATTTACTGAATAAGAAAAAAAAGTTTTGAAAATTGGTTCACGGCATGGTTTTTAAAATGAGGTCGAAAAACGGTATTTAAAAAAAACGACTACAAATCAAAACCAAGATAGTAATTTTGAATGTAGTTATTAATGCTGAATTCGAAATTGGACGCAAAATTGCTGTATCACTTATGGTTTGTGAGATATCTTATCCCTAATGTTCAAAAAACACGATTTTTGAGGTTGTGTAGAACGCGCACAAAATCGTTTTGGTCTTTTCTATTAAATGTGTCATTTAATACTGTTCTTCTTCTTCAAAATGAGTTACAGAATAGTCTTGTATGATTTTTCTTTAAAAAGTTATGACCATTTTAAAATAACATTATAAAAGATATAGTAATATGGCAATTGCTATAGAAAATCCATACATGATTTTTAACTTTCATGATGTCATTTTAAAATGATCATAACTTTTTGAAAAAATGTCGTACAAGCCCATTTCATAGCTCATTTTGAAGGCAAAAAGCAGTTCTAAATGATGCATTTAATAAAAACTAGCAATACTTTTTCTTGCATCCAATAAAAAAGCGATTAAAAGAAAAAAATTAAAATACTTCATTTTTTTCCAAACTTTGAGACCGGCTCCATACCTTAAAATTTAATATTTTTGTAAAATTTTTCTTTTTAAATTAATTAATATTTAATTTGCTTTAACATAAGAATTCCATAACAAATATTCCGCCCTTTAGAAATTACAAAAAACCAATTTATAGCGAAAAAAACATGAAAATTTTCCTAAAAAATTTAAATTTTTGTACCGAAACAGCAACAAGTTTAATTTTTGGACCAACACTTTCTAAGAAGATAATGTTGACCTAATCATGCTCTACAAAAGTTGTCTTGAAAATATTATGAAAAAATGAACAGTTTATAAGTAACGGGCAGTCAAAGCGACTTCCCTTTTTTTAGTCAATTTTTCGACCTTTGATCGAAAACCGGCTGGGTTTTTTCCACTATCGATTCAAAATTTTTTTTGAGATCTTATTTTTTTGACCTCTAATTTCAGGAAATGGACGGGGAGCAAACAAATTCACAACTTTGCACATTTCATACATCTTGTGGGCGCTCTAATATATATATATACATACGTATATATAAATCTATATATATACATAATAAAATAACAATATTCAAGTAGTAGTTTTTCCATCAAAGGAGACGGACGTGTTTCGCGGTCCTTTTGTCTTAAATATCGTTCATTTACGTTTGTGATTGTTTTAATTTATGTTTTTAAATAAGTTTTAATTTGTTAATTGTAATTTGTTTCAACATCAAACAAAAAGTTCGTTTTACTTAACATAACGAAATAACAAAAAAAAAAAAAAATAAAAAAACTTCTTAAAATCACCAAAATTAATGCAATAAGAAAAATAAAAAAAAAATAAAAGCAATAACAATATTACAACTGCCAGCGAAAAATAAAATAGCAAAAGAAACCTATTAAAAAATAAAAAAAAAATTACAACAAAATTAACTAAAATATATCCATCAAACAAAAACAAAAATCAAACATCAACCTGAGAGCTGCATCAAGATCAGCAATAACATCATAAAAATGCGACCATGCAAAGGGCTTTTTATGACCTCTGCTTTCGCTTGCATTAGTTGTTGGCGCTTATTTTTTTAAATTCCTTTACATATCCCTCTCCTACGGTAAGTTGTTTGTGTCGTTGCGACTGCACTAAGAGCATGATAATTTCATAGAAGAAGGCATAACACTCTTCTATGCGAATTTTGTTGCTCTTAGCTGTTCTGTACCAGCCACACTCACACACAATACCAATCATTTGTCTTTATTTACTGGGTGCCTCAGATGTCGCAAAAATTTCGTTTTGATTTTTGCAATATACTTATGTGGGCTTAGGGCGAATTTTTTCTCTGTTTATGCGTATGTATCTAAGTTTAGGCCACAAATAATGGCGGTGGGTGAGACTCAGGTGTGCGAGGATGCAGATCCACTGGATTTTTACATACCTGGGTACCACCTGTTACCATTATTTTCTGCACATAGGGGTATTGCGATTTATGTACGGAATGATGTTGCATATCAGCGCCAAGATCATTTGTGTTCGAATTACGCCGAATTTAGCAGTCAATGGGTTAAACTAAAAATTGAGTCACACATTCTGCACTTCTGTTTCGTGTATAGGAGCCCAAATCTGGGTAGGGATGCTACATATGAAAAATTAGACTTAATTTCCGATTCAATTACAAAAATCTTTGAACACAACCCTAATAGTGAAATTGTTATTGCGGGTGATTTTAACATCCATAACTCCGGGTGGTTAAATTTTTCTGGCCAAACCACACCCGAGGGTTGCTATGTTGAGCTTGGGATTGGGGGTCAAAGCCTTAAAATTTTAGACCTTTTTTTAACGTCGCATTATGAAAAGTATGATGTGACTGTGCATGCACCTCTTGGAAACTCTGACCACTGCACGATTTCCGCCGTTTTTCCG
The DNA here is from genome assembly GCA_951812925.1 of Calliopum simillimum. Lineage (NCBI taxonomy): Eukaryota > Metazoa > Arthropoda > Insecta > Diptera > Lauxaniidae > Calliopum > Calliopum simillimum. The sequence continues at coordinate 77,495,179 of OX638368.1, read as the reverse complement.
TATTCTAGTTTACGCGCTGCTTCGACTAAAGTCCCAAACGGATTGTTTGGCTGTATGAAAAAGCGAATTGGAATGCGCTAAATAATTTTTACCGTAATTTCAATTGGAAGTTGTGTTTTATCGATAAAAACATAAATGCCGCGGCTTTAATGGTGCAAGAGATCATTTTATTAGGTATGCGGTCTTTTATACCTTTTAAAAATAGTTCTGTTAAACCAAAAGACCGTTCTTGGTTTAATGAGACCTGCAGAATCGACGTTAGGTCCAAAGAGGAAGCATTTCGAAATTGGTGCTCTGATAGAAATGCCAATTCGGAAAGACTTCGCATTGAGGCTAGAAATCGCTGCAATGCTTTGATTCAGCGCGAAAAGTTTCTGCATGAACTTCGTATGCGTAAAAAAGTCCTCAGCCTTCAAAAAGGTAGCAAAAACTTTTGGTCGTTTGTCAAAAGAGTGAAAAATCAGACGTCTTCGTCTATTCCAACTCTTTTGATAGACGACAAAATCATCACTGAGCCAGCTGATAAGGCTAATCTTCTGGCTAGCTTGTTTGCTCAAAACTCACATCTTCCCGATAGTAGTCAGCCACTGCCTTTTGTAGAGAGAAAGACTTCGGTAATGCCGAAAATACACTTTCGAACAAGGGCTGTTAAAAGGGTTCTTTCAAATCTCAATATTCATAAAGCCTCGGGCCCAGACGGTATATCAGCCCATGTTCTTCAGAAATGTTCTTCAGCACTGGCTCGCCCATTACGCAATCTTTTTAACATTTCATTTACTAGTAGTGAATTTCCCTCGTGTTGGAAGATTGCCAATATTCAGCCTGCCCCTAAAAAAGGCGAGGCAACGAACCCAAGCAACTACCGCCCCATTGCTATATGCTCTGCGCTATCCAAAGTAATGGAAAGCGTAATTAACTTCCATCTTGTGAACTATCTGGAGCACAATGAATTGAGAGGCTCAGAAGAAAAACGCGATGTACAGCATGCGTACGCAAAAACGAAATGTAAAATGTCTTGCAGAAAAGTGAAAACAAGAAATGCTTAGCGCAAAAATGAAATGTAGAATAAGCTAGCACGAAAGAGGGATGAACGCGTTTTTTTCGTTCTTGCGCGCAAAAATTCTTCATTGCGTTTTTGCGCTAAGCATTTCTTGTTTTTATTTTTGTGCTAAGTATTTCTTGTTTTAATTTTTCTGCATTTGGGAAAAACTTTTATGAAAATTTTTCTAAGTCCAAAAAATTTTTTCAATGAAAAATTTCAAAGTTTAAAAATCACTTTGTGCGCATTTTCGTGTTCCAATTACGCAAAAAAACAACATAAAAAAATTTTACTACTTTTTGTATGGGAACATATTTTGTGCCTTGTGCTCTTGCCTCACAACATGCAAGTAGGATGTAGAATTTACAAAAAATTTGAAAATATGAAAATTTTTTTAAGCCCAAAAAATGTGAAAAAATTTTATTGCACCAATCGATGGAAGAAGGTCGAAAATGGATTTTGGACATGACCAGAGGAGTCCCCGACCCCTCTAAGTGACCGATTCGGGCCCATTTTTGAAAAAAATTTTTATTCCACCAATCGATAGAAAAAGGTCGAAAATGGATTTTGGACATGACCAGAGGATTCCCCGACCCCTCTAAGTGACCGTTTTGGGCCCATTTTTTAAAAAAAATTTTATTGCACCAATCGATGGGGAAACGTCGAAAATGGATTTTGGACATGACCAGAGGGATCCCTGACCCCTCTAAGTGACCGATTCGGGCCCATTTTGAAAAAAATTTTTATTTTACCAATCGATAGAAAAAGGTCGAAAATGGATTTTGGACATGACCAGAGGATTCCCCGACCCCTCTAAGTGACCGTTTTGGGCCCATTTTTTAAAAAAAATTTTATTGCACCAATCGATGGGGAAACGCCGAAAATGGATTTTGGACATGACCAGAGGAGTCCCCGACCCCTCTAAGTGACCGATTCGGGCCCATTTTTGAAAAAAAATTTTATTGCACCAATCGATGGAAAAAGGTCGAAAATGGATTTTGGACATGACCAGAGGAGTCCCCCGACCCCTCTAAGTGACCGATTCGGGCCAATTTTTGCAAAAAATTTTTATTCCACCAATCGATGGAAAAAGGTCGAAAATGGATTTTTGGACATGACCGGAGGAGTTCCCGAACCCCTCTAAGTAACCGTTTTTGGGCCCATTTTTGAAAAAAATTTATTGCACCAATCGATGGGGAAAACGTCGAAAATGGATTTTGAACATGACCAGAGGGATCCCCGACCCCTCTAAGTGACCGATTCGGGCCCATTTTTGAAAAAAAATTTTTATTCCACCAATCGATAGAAAAGGTCGAAAATGGATTTTGGACATGACCAGAGAATTCCCCGACCCCTCTAAGTGACCGTTTTGGGCCCATTTTTAAAAAAAAAATTTATTGCACCAATCGATGGGGAAACGTCGAAAATGGATTTTGGACATGACCAGAGGAGTCCCCGACCCCTCTAACTGACCGATTCGGGCCCATTTTTGAAAAAAAAAATTTATTGCACCAATCGATGGAAAAAGTTCGAAAATGGATTTTGGACATGACCAGAGGAGTCCCCGACCCCTCTAAATGACCGTTTTGGACCCATTTTAAAAAAAAAATTTTAATGCACCAATCGATGGAGAAAGGTCGAAAACGGATTTTGGACATGACCAAGGAGTCCCCGACCCCTCTAAGTGACCGTTTTTGGCCCATTTTTGAAAAAATTTTTATTGCACCAATCGACGGGGAAACGTCGAAAATGGATTTTGAACATGACCAGAGGAGTCCACGACCTCTCTAAGTGACCGATTTGGCCAATTTCTGAAATAAAAATTTTATTGCACCAATCGATGAGGTAAGGTCAAAAATACATTTTGAAAATGACCAGAGGAGT